>CAWUDS030000401.1:122351-177390 GCA_963859935.3 Lathyrus sativus | reverse complement strand
CCCCATACCCCAAGGGATGGAGAAACCACCGACGCTGTCGACATACGACGGCACCTCCGACCCGGACGATCACCTCGAAGACATCGAGGCCATGCTCGACTACCGAAACGTCCGGGGAGCTATCAAGTGCAGACTCTTCCCGACGACTCTGAGGAAAGGCGCTATGACCTGGTATAAAAGTCTGGAGCCCGAATCAGTTACATCATGGAGGGTCTTGAAGGACCTGTTCTCCAAACACTTTACGACATCCCGACGCTACCCGAAGACAGAAGCAGTCCTCGGGGCGATCATCCAGGGCCCCGACGAACCTCTCCGAAAGTACATTGAAAGGTTCACTCGGGAAGCAGTGCAGGTGACGACGTCCGACGAAATGAAACGCTACTTAATGGAACAAGGTCTGCGCCACGACTCCAAGTTCTACGAGGCCGTGGGCATACACCGGCCAACATCCCTTCAAGATTTCCTCGACAGAGCCACGCATTACTTCCGATTCGAGGAAACACAGGCGGCCAACTCCGCTCGCGACACCCGAGACAGGGAGGCCCCCCACGGGCACCGAGACGACGGAGCCTCGAGCCATCGACGAGGAGGAGACCGCCGTCGAGAAGATCGCCCCCGCGAGCCCCGCGAACAACGCGAACCGCGTGGCCCGGCCGGCAGATTCACAGAGTACACAGCCTTGGTCGCTTCACGCGAACGCATACTGGCTGAATGCGCTAAAACCGAATTCGTGCAGGGAGGTGTCCGTTTTCCGCGACCAACACCCCCCAAGCCCAACGTGGACAAATCGAAATACTGCCGATTCCACAGAAGCCACGGGCACGTGACAGAAGACTGCATCCATCTCAAGGATGCGATCGAAATTCTGATCAAAGACGGTCACCTGAAGAGATACACCCGAGGAGGCGAACCACCTAGGCAAGAGGCTCCAGAAGCCAAGAAAGTCGAGGAACTTCCCTCTCCAGAGGACAACAGCAGGCTCCAGGTCGCGTTGTGTGTCAGCCGCCCCGAAGATTGGTTTGCGGGCAGAGAATTCGGTCTCCCCGAAGGGTCCGACCTAATCGACGAGCCAATCCGACCAACCAGTCGGTGGGAGTACTTCCCCAGAACCATGGTCATCTCTGATGGAGCCACGAGGAGTCTGTCCATCGGATCCGTGAAAAGAAAATTCGACGAACTCATCGCGAACAACTCCGGCAAAATGAGCACGCTCGACAAATTCCGAGGCCGCTCCAACCCGATCACATTTTACCTCGAGGAACTCCCCGGGGGATCCCCCAATTCCAACATACCCCTACTCATACGTGCCCGAATGGCAAACTTCGACGTCAGGCGCCTCCTCGTCGACGGCGGGAGCTCGGTTGACATCATGTACTCACACCTGTTCACAACTCTCCAGCCCGACGAATCCAACCTTTCTCCCTACGTAGGCTCCGACCTTCAGGGGTTCAACGGGACGACGACGAGACCTTGGGGATACGTGGAATTGAAAGTCACCTTCGGAGAAGACAAAACGGCTAGGGACATCAGCATCCGTTTCTTAGTCATCGAATGCCCATCCCTCTATAACTGCATCCTGGGCAGGACGACAATAGCAGAACTCACCGCGATACCCTCCACCGTCCACCTGAAGATGAAATACTACACAAGAAGGGGGGCCGTGGTGACCCTCAACGGAGATATCGAGGCCGCCCGAAGATGTTTCGAAGCTGCGCTGAAGGCCTAGACTCCATCGCTCCAGCGACCAAGAAGAAAACGTCAAGCACAACGCCAAAGGGCGAACCAACGGAGCTGGTCGGATCCGTTGAGCTCGACAGTCGCTTCACCGACGAGCTCGACCACGAAACAAAGACCAGCGAAGTCAACGGGCAGCCCTCACACCCAGCGCGCCCCATCCCGGACAGAGAATTCGAACTCGTCCCCCTCGGGGAAGACACGAGCAGAACCGTGAGGATAGGCGCCGGACTCCCAGACCTCGCGAAACGTCAGCTCCAAGCCTGCCTCCGCGAGAATGCTGACCTCTTCGTCTGGAGCGTCGCGGAAATGCCGGGACTCGACCCCGAGGTCGCCTGCCACCAGCTGTCCATCAACCCGACCGCAAAGGCCATTGTAAAACGCCGACGTCGCCAATCCCCCGAAAAATCGGCGGCGGCCGAACAAGCTGTAAAAGACCTCTTAGAGGCAAATTTTATTTCGGAAGCCCGGTATTCAACCTGGTTGTCCAATGTTGTACTCGTTAAAAAGAATAATGGAAAATGGCGCATGTGTGTTGACTATACTGATCTCAATCGGGCATGTCCTAAGGACGCCTACCCCCTCCCCAACATCGACAAGCTCGTCGACAACTCCGCGGGCTTCAAGCTCTTGTCCTTCATGGACGCGTACTCGGGATACAATCAGATCCCGATGGCCGAACACGATAAACAAGCCACGGCCTTCATGACGGCGTCAGGCAATTACTATTATAACGTGATGCCCTTCGGCCTCAAAAACGCCGGGGCCACATACCAGCGGATAATGAACCGTGTCTTCCACGACGAAATCGGAGACATGCTCGAAGTATACATGGACGACATGATCGTCAAATCCGGCACGGAGGACGACCACGCGGCATACCTCCGGAAGGTCTTCGAGACCGCAAGGTCATGCCGCATGCGTTTCAACCCGGAAAAGTGCACCTTCGGCGTCTGCGCCGGTAAATTCCTCGGCTACTACTTGACCGAACGGGGGATCGAAGTCAATCCGGACAAATGCCACGCCTTCTCCAATCTCACCACGCCTACCACGAAGAAGGCCATCCAGTCCCTCAACGACGTGCTTGCCTCCCTCTCACGATTCATCGCCAAGTCGGCTCAACACGCCCTCCCATTTTTCAAACTGCTCAGGAAGGAGACCAAATTCGAATGGACGGACGAATGTGAGAAAGCCCTTTGCCACCTCAAACGCGTCCTATCCGAACCACCAGTACTGACGCGCCCCGCGATGGGCGAAACCCTATACTTATATCTAGCCGTAGCCAACGAAGCCGTCAGCGCCGTCCTCGTCAGCGAATCCGGGGAGGGCCAAAAGCCCATCTACTTTACCAGCAAAGCTCTCCACGGCCCAGAAGTCCGATACCAGCTGATCGAGAAGGTCGCCCTGGCCCTCATAACAGCAGCACGCCGACTCCGACATTATTTTCTCGCACACGCCATCGTGCTCCGCACCGATCAGCCCATCCGCCAGCTCCTCGGCCGCCCCGACATGGCCGGACGCATGCTGAAATGGTCGCTAGAACTCTCTGAGTTCGACATTACCTACGAGGGCCGACACGCCATCAAGGCTCAAGCCTTGGACGATTTCGTCGCCGAGATGACCACACCGCCCGACCCCACCACCGGGAACCACCTCTGGACCATTTTTATGGACGGCTCCTCCAACTCCACGGGAAGCGGCGCCGGCATCGTCCTCGACAACGAAGAGGGTACGGTCATCTAAGTCTCCCTCACACTGGCCTTCGCGACGACCAACAACCAGGCCGAGTACGAAGCGTTTCTGGTCGGCCTTCGCCTGGCATCCGACCTGGGAGCCAGGGACATCCGAATCTACACGGACTCCCAGCTAGTCGCTTCACAAGTCCGAGGCGAATATCAAGCAAAAAACGACACCCTCGCCGGATACCTCACACTCATCACCGAAAAACTGTGAGGTTTCGACACAGCAGAGATTCAGCACGTCCCTCGCGAGCAGAACACCCGCGCCGACATCCTCTCCAAACTGGCAAGCACCAAAAAGCGAGGCGGCCACAAGTCGGTCATTCAAGAGAACTTATCACAACCAAGTACCAGCACGACCACCAGCCCCCTCGACATCAACGTCGTCGGGGATACTGACTGCTGAATGACCCTGCTCCACACCTATCTCAGCACCGGCCACCTTCCGGCCAACCCTAGAGAGGCCAGCGCAACGAGACGACGCGCCTGCTCGTACGTTCTCCTCGAAGGACGACTGTACCGCCGAGGCTTCGCGATCCCACTCCTCAAATTCATAGACAAGTCCCAGAGTACAGCCATCCTAGAGGAAATCCACGAAGGCATCAACGCGCAGCACCTCGGCGGACGATCCCTAGCACGAAAGGCCCTACGCGCAGGCTATTACTGGCCATCAATGCAATCCGACGCGAAGGAACACGTCAAACGATGTGATAAATGTCAACGACACGGGGACATGCACCTCGCCCCCCCAACCGACCTCACGTCCCTCTCATCTCCGTGGCCATTCGCCTGGTGGGTGTCGCTACTGCGAAAATCGGCGCCGGCTTGACAGGAGAGTCGCCACCGTGCGTTATTTATCCCTCAGAGCGGGAAAGGGAACGCTCGAAGTAAACCTCGCAAAGACGGGAAAAGGTATGGTCATCGCAACCAAAACCTGGATTCGGGAGTCGGTTATGCAAGGGGAAGGTATTAGCACCCCTCACGTCCATCGTACTCGATGGGATCCACGCTTGATGTTTATAGGTAAAAGGGTGTATTATCTATCTACGCTAATGGCTGGTCTGAAAAGAAAATAAAAGGACAGGACTCGACAGAACATACGGTGTTCTGGGCCTACGTATTCCCTCGTGCAATGGGAAAGTCAGAGTCAACGTAGTTCGACTGCCTACGTCTAAACCGGGAAAAGGTTGCTCGCCAGGACATCGCGTCCTGTGCCTACGTACTTCCATCTGGTATGAAAGATCAGAGCAAACGTAGTTCGACAAACTACGGGTAAACAGGGGGCTCTCACACAGCAGTGAGAAAACAAACTGGTCCTAAAGGCTCGGGAACCTATAACTACGATCTGGTCTCAAGTGCGCTCAGGCAAGAGAAAGGGATAACAATCAGTCGTTAGCGGGAAAGTCTCGATCGCACAGCCGCGAGAGAACTAAAGTTAGTCGTTAATGTGCTCGCTAGGATATCGCATCCTATGCCTACATATCTTCGTCTGGTACGAAGAATCAGAGCAGCTGTAGTTCAGCTAACTACGGGTCAAGCTACTCAAAAGCTCCTACTGGAAGGGAAAGGAAAAGACACCCTAAAACTATAGCTGAGAAACAGGGGAATCTACCTACTGCTATCACACCTGGTTGACCATCCTAATGTCTATCATAACAACCCCGCAGCGGAGAAGTCAGAGCTCCTAAGGGATCATGGCAACAGGACTAAACTACAAACAAGAAACTGCAGAGTAAAGGAATACTGAAAATATGCATGAATGCAACAACTAGATAAACAAGGCACAGAGACCGCAAACCACAAAGGCAAGGGAGCTCAGCTCTACCAAATACCAACAAGCAAAGCCACGCAATAACAAACAAGCAGAAGGAGGACCACCTCAACTTCTCATGCACACAAAGGCTACTTCTAAGATGCACCTACTCAGAACTATCTAGATGAACACCTAAGTCTAATGCAACATAACATCATACAAGTCAAACAATCCAAAGAGAAGGCTAGCTAACCTGACAAGCCTCTATCTACAAAACAAGAAATTACTCCTGGGCAAGGCCCCCCAACAAACCTGGAACAAGCACCTAATCTATCTCTAAACAGAACTCTATAATACCCTAAGCAAAGATCTAAGCAAAAGTCTAATCAAAACCTTAAGCAAGAGGAAACAATCCCAGTCTCCAAGCTTCAGAACAAGCTTACCAAAGAAAGGGAGCTAAGCAGACAAGCTCATAGTGCCTTCCTCAGGAAAGTACCAAGAGGTTACCACCCAGGAATCATATCCTATGCGGCTCGACAACTGTGATCAGTTTACATTCCTCCTCAGGAGAAATTAAACTCACATGAAGGCTCCGGCATCACGGGATACTTGAGAAATCTATATACACTAAGGGAACTAAGTGAACAGACTCATAGGACCTTCCTCAGGAAAGTACTAGAAGACTGACACTTAGGAATCGTATCCTACGTGGCTCAACAACTGTGATCAGTTTACATTCCTCCTCAGGAGAAATTAAACTCACAAGTTGGCTCCAACATCACTGGATACTTGAGAAATCCTAGATAAACTAATGGAACTAAATGAATAGACCCATAGGACCTTCCTCAGGAAAGTACTAGGGGGCTTCCACTTAGGAATCGTATCCCATGTGGCTCAACAACATGTGATCAGTTTACATTCCTCCTCAGGAGAAATTAAACTCACAAGTCGGCTCCGACATCATTGGATACTTACGAAAGAGGTGAGAAGAAAGAATGAAAGTCATTCATAGTGCCTTCCTCAGGAAAGTACCATAAACTCCCTTCAAACTTCAGGATCTCGAACCTCACAAACAGACAACAAGCTCCTAGACTAAGCCTCAATCCACTGCATCCTTGCAAGCTCCAACAGGACCTCAATCAGCTCCCACCTTCAAGAAGAACCCACAGGCCAACAAACCACAAGAGACTATCTCTGAAGTTCAACCACAGTTGAACTTCAAAGTCAGAAGTCATCAAGACTTCTCCTATCTTCAGGATCAGACAAATCATATCAGAACATCCTACAAAAATCTATCAAAAATCTATGGGAAACCTACATGGCTCTAGGATAACATACTAAAAAAATCAGAACAAAATTCAACACCAGATGAAAGAACTAAAATCAGCAACACAGACATATCCACAAACCAATTTATTCAACATCAATAACAATGAAAAAATGCAATTAAAATGAAAATGCATGATTAAGCTAATGTTTTTATACTATAAAATTCTACACTGAATTACGAGTCTACAGAAAAAAGAACGGAATTATTTGACTAAATCTACTATTTTTATGAATTTTCTAATGATATGTATGCACTAAAAATATTAAAAGAAATCAATTAAATGGAAAATATACCAAAAATGGTAAACAAAAATAAAATGACACTTTTATTTTTATACAATTTTCTAGACATTATGATGAAATGGTAGAAAAAAGAAGAATTAAAAAATCCATCATTTACATTTTATTATGATTTATTTACAAACATGAAAATATAAAAGAAAAACAAAATAAAAGAAAATGAAATGGGGGGTTCAAACAGCAAGGTTTATGAGTTATTTCTAGTTGGGCTCACATTGGTGGGGGTGCTAAAAGTAAAGGGGCGCAGGGCCCAGATGAGTCAAAAAATCCATTAATGAAAATAAAATAAAAAAACGCAGGGGGGTGCTGCTAGTAGCTTTTCAGTTATTATTTCACTGGGCTTACGCCCAGGGGGTGTGGACAGCAATTAGGGCCTAAGGCCCAAACTGATTCACTCTGTCTCTCACACGCCAGGGGGGGATGACGAGTAACAATGGGGTAGTGCTTCAGCAAACGCGCTTGGGCTTAGCCCAATACCCTAACCCTAAACCCATTACTCAGTTGAACAAAACTAATCCCTCTCCCAAACCCTAACACTGTTCATCAAACTAGCCGCTTCGTTCGTCTTCCTCCTCTCCCTCACCCTATCTGAAACCTTCGTATCCTTCTCAAGAAATCTCAACCAACATCAAACACCAACCCAACAACATGATCAATCTAAGCCTAACTGTCCTAAATCAGCCTCAACCACATTATCAAGATCAAACCCAAATCCCAGCATTACACATCAAACCACGCACCAATTAATCCCTCAAAACCCTAACCGCTCTATGGATCAATGAAGGCAACACAATCTAAAGAAGAACACGCAATGAGTTTTAGAAAGCATACCTGGGGATATCTTGAGCGAACTGGAGCGTATTGGAGAATGAAGCCCCTTCAACGAAGATCCAAGTCGCGTACGAAGATGAAGCGAAGATGAAGTTGAAGGATGACGCTTGAAGATCGTGGCGAATGGAGACGGCTCAGATGAAAATCATAAAGATTTTTTGGAAAAATCCAAGGATGAAGGTTCTTGATGAATCCACGAAACTCTTGACGATCAATGTTGAAGAACGATGATGTTCTGGGGAAGGATTGAAGAACTATGGAGTTCTAAAGCTTTTCTGGGAAACTTCGTGAAGAACAATGGAGGTTTGATGGTGTTGAAGAACGATGGATATTGATGATGTTCTGGAAAATATTATGAAGTTTCCGGTGAGGATGATGTTTCCGGCGAGGCGACGATGAAGCTGGACGGAGGAGATCGGAGGAAGAAGATGAAGAAAGGAGGGTTTCTGGGGATTTTTGGATGTGTGGGGATTCCGGCGAGAAAGACGGTGGCCGGAAGACGGTTGGACGGCGGCTCAGGGCGCCTGCATGCCCGGCGGCGAAGTCCCGGCGACGCTCCGGTGACTAGCTGTGGTGGTGCCAAGTGTCTCAGTGGAGGTTGGGAAGGGGACGTGTGGCGGACGCGTGTCAGCAGAGAGAGAGAGGACTCTGAGTGGGACGCGTGGCGTAAGCTGGGGGTTTCAGAGTTGATGTGGTGGCGTGATTAATGCAAAACGCGTGGGCCAGCTCTTGAGCCAACACGTGGCTCTTGATATTTAAATGCAGCAATGCGCTGGAAGCTTCCAGAAGGATCTGGAGAGAGCTGGACATTTTGGACTTTTTGCTGGACTTTTTCTGGACTGCATTGAGCTTTGGACAAAAAAGAGCCTTTCTGGGCCTGCGAATTGAGCCCATCAGATCTGCAAAAAAAAACTCATACAAAACTCAAAAAAATGGATTAAAGCTAATGAAAACCTAATCCTAATTAACTATTAAAAATTCAATTAACTACTGAATATTAAAACTAATAAACCTCTAATAATTCTCCTAATAAAACTATATTATTTACAAATGATTAAAAATCTGTAAAAGAAAATGAAAATGAAAAATCTATATTATATTCTAAAAACTTTATTAAATTCTATTTAAAAAATCTAAAAACTATATTACTCTATATGACTTAAAAGAAAATCTATATTATCCTATTTAAGAAGATAAACTCTATTTAAATTCTAAAAAGAGAAAATGCTACTTAAAAAAATGATTAAAAATCTATTTAACTCTATATTTCTACTAATTTCTATTAAAGTTCTATCCTTATTTAATATCTATTAAAATCTATTATTAATAAAAGAAAAACTATGATATTCTCTATATTATCTAAAAAACAATTAAACCTATATTCTAAAAAATCTATTTTAAAATTCATATAAAATTCTAAACTATTATTAAAAGAAAAAAACTATATTATTCTGAAAAAAGATAAAACTATTTAAAATCTTATTTATATTCTAAAAATCTATTTAAAAAATCTATAAAATTCTAAAAAGAGATTTAAGCTATTAAAAAAATACAAAAACTCTATTTAAATTCCAGAAAAAACCTATAAAGCCTATCTAAAATTCACAAAAGTCTATTAAAATCTTAAAAATGCAGATGAATGCAAATGACCCCCATAAAAGAGCGCACGAGACCAGATCGAATCGAACAGAGAACCCCGGGCATCAGAATATCCCCAAAATCACTGTGCAAGCTGAAAATCACTGAGGAGCGCACAATTTCCCGAAAACAAAACCCTGGTGATCTGGACTGGATCTGCCATATCTGATAGACGAAAATCAAGCTGTAACCCTGATATCCACCGTTCGTGCACAAATATCACGCGTCTGATTTGCGAATATGCATTTAAACCACGAGTCAGATAGGAGAATCGGTTGGTCAAATTTTAGGGTGCAACAGCTGCCCCTATTCAAGCGACTTGGACCTGAAGGGTTTGAAGAGCGCTCAGCCTTCAAACATTCAGAGGTACGAGACGGTTGAATACAAATAAAACCCGAAAATTTGCCAACCGCGAGCATATACTGTAAACTGCTTGTGGAATAAAGTCCAGAAAACTGAGTCCAGTCATTATGGCACCAAACTGATCAATCATCTGATAAAGAACTCCTGATTTGAATACCCGTTGCTTGTGATACCCTATGTAACAAAACCCGAGGGCTGCAACAAAATACCTGATCCTTTCACATTGCCTACTGATAGGCAGGAAGAGAAATATACTCACATCGCCCAAAGATGGACGGGAAGACACCCTGATTGAATACTCACCTCGTCTAAAGATAGACGGGAAGACACCATTAATCTCCATACTCACATCGTCTAAAGATAGACGGAAAGACACCATTAATCTCCATATTCACATCGTCTAAGGATAGACGGGAACAAAGCCTTACTCTCCATACTCACATCGTCTAAAGATAGACGGGAAGAAATAATCTCCGTACTTGCATCGTCTAAGAGTAGACGGAATCATCCTGATCGATGAACAAATCAATATTCACATCGTCTAAGGGTAGACGGCATCATCCTGATTGATGAACAAATCAATATTCACATCGTCTAAGGGTAGACGGAATCATCCTGATCGATGAACAAATCAGTATTCACATCGTCTAAGGGTAGACGGCATCATCCTGATTGATGAACAAATCAATATTCACATCGTCTAAGGGTAGACGGAATCATCCTGATCGATGAACAAATCAGTATTCACATCGTCTAAGGGTAGACGGCATCATCCTGATTGATGAACAAATCACCATTCACATCGTCTAAGGGTAGACGGAATCATCCTGATCGATGAACAAATCAGTATTCACATCGTCTAAGGGTAGACGGCAAGACACCATAACGCAATTCAACACCATCCCTTGAATTTCTGAATCCTTCTGTCTACGGGAATTGATGGAAAGATCAACATCCTTGAAGGGGCCACATCGTCAGTATGGACCGACGGGAAGAAAACCACCTTTTAAGGAACCATGTCGTCAATAAGAATCAACGATCACGAAAACTAAACATTCTTCGAAGAGCCTCGACATCAGTAAGGATTGATAGTCAGGAAAGTCCTTCTTGAAACATCATCTCGTCCAATAAACATAAAGAAAACCATTATCGGAAATATCGTTCTGAAACCCCTCAACAACCAAAGATAGCCGGAGAAGGCTCGCTGGGGAAACACCTCATCATATGTATGATCTGGCAATAAGAAACCCGCTGGACAGTAACCCGAAACTTCGCATCGTCTGCTGACAGACGGAAAGAAAAGCCACTTGCTATAGAAACTCTATTTTGAACCCCATTGAAAATCAACCCAAAACTTCACATCGTCTACTGATAGACGGGAAGGAAAGCATATCCTGGGGAAACCCCTTCTTGAAGCCCTACTGCGACCACCCGCAACTTCACATCGTCTATGGATAGACGGAAAGAAAACCACATTCGTACTCAAGACGTCTAATGATAGACGGAGAAGTCCATTCATTGGAGGAACACACCGCCAATATGAATTGACGGGAAGAAAAGTTTGTCGACATCAGATGACTGCTTGATCAAAGCATAATCGTTGTATGATCTGAGATACAAATAATCTGCTGAACTGTCTGAATGCTGTTGCTGGATAAATGCCCCTGAACTGATCACAGAGTAATTCACGCGCCATATGAGGCTGATAGAAAATCTGACTTATGCCTCGTATGCACATGCGTATGCTTTAATCTTTCTACAGCGTAATGCTCCATTCCGGATGGAAATGCTACGCACTTTGACAATGATATGCAAGTATGATGCAAATATGATGATGCATGCACGAGCTGCCGGAGAGAGCTGGGTACAGAACCACTTCAGCAAAATAAATGCTGAAGGCGAGGCCAACTCCGTTGGGGATAACCCGGATATCACTGAATCGTCCTAGCAAAATAAATGCTGGGAGAGTGAAATCAACTCTGCTGGGGATATTGGGAACTTAACCGAACACCTCGACGAAGTAATACCCTGCTGGGGAATATAACTCCGCTGTGAAATAACAGACGTGCTGGATATGATTAGACTTCTCTGGGAATAGCTTATCCATGCCAATGACAAATTGGACTTTGCTGGAGAAAATAGAGGGGGTCTTCCTACGTACTGACGAAGCTCGGATTCGGAAATTGATGCGCCAACACGGATGGGCCTCACAGTGATTGCCAACATGGATTTGAACTCTTAGGCTGTCCGTGATGGGTCAGGTACAACTGACGCTGGAAAACATTCTTCCTGAATACACAACCTTTCAGTGAAGAGTCAAGGGATAGTAACACGACTTCCCGCAATCATCTCGCTCTCGAAAATCGACTGCATCTGCTCGAATAACTCTGTATGGCTCTGCTGATACGGAGAAGAATAATTCTTCCGCTCCTGATATGCCCCAGCCTACGGGATCTCCGTGGGGATAGTCCCTGAAAGGAAATCTGAAAATCTGTTTTCTGATGGTCTGATATAACATGCCTCAGCGTTCTGAACTTCTGAGAGATACTTCACCTCACATGCTTCTCGCACAACCTTTGCGCGCTTAAGATGGTCTGCCCCTGACTGCAATGACCTTGCCCCGATTATCTGATTCGGAGTAGTGCCCTTGGCCGTATTCGCCTGAATCTCAACCTGATTGCCCCAGAATAACTGACTTCGAAAATCTGACCTGACTGGGGATCACAATAAAAGCTTGCCCCTGCTCTCGGAACATTCGGGCGTTCTGCATTCTAACTTGACCATACTTTCCACTGTAGGAAGCTTTTCTGCTGTCAAGCGCTTACTTGCAAGTAAAACAAGTTGTTCTGCGTAAAAGATGTATTAATGCAACACATATGACAGCTTTGACATCCAATCTGTTCTCTGGGAAAAGGAAAAACAGTTTATAGCGTATAATGCACAAAACATTTATCAACATCAGTACCAACATGGTAAGAGGAACCTTTTTAGGAGTCAGAATCGACGCGACCTTTACCGGAGTATGCTTTTGAAACAACCTGCTTCAATTAGGACTTTTGAAGGTTGTAACGTGGTCAGGTTCATGGTTTCGAAAGAAAGGATAAAGGCTCAAAGTTTATCTTAACCCACCCATTCTCCTTGATGTTCTCCCATCCTACGTTCAGCTAATTCGACCTTAGCGCTCACCTCTCGGAGGTTGAAAGATAGGAGTGATAGTTCGAGAAACTTTCGGCTCTTGGAGTGACAGCTACTCACTCTTCGTCTTTGACACTTGAGGTCACACGACTCGTATTTCCATCGAGGATTTTTCTTTTGATCCTTTTCATCTTTTTCTTTTCATATCCCTAACTTTTGCCTGGACTGACTCCTTTTGAGTTTCTTTTGATTTTTTAAGTCCAGCGGGATGCCCTCATTTTTGCCTAAGTCATTTGCTTTGAAGTTTTCTTGACTTAGCGGGCTTTTGACTCTTCTTTTTTCGTTTTTTTTTTTCGAACAAGTCGCGTGACACTGGTTGTTTGACTCTTTGGGGAATGATGTGGCTGTCCCACTCTTGATTGAACCATTGTGGTCTTTTAGGCACGACCTCTAGGGGTGTGATCGATCCTCGAATGGACACTCCTTTTGCAATTTGGACGCTCGGTCAAATTAGCTAACACCTACCCTGCCCCAGGTTAAGATTGAGGGTTTTTCATTCACAGAAAGAAACTCCTACTACAAGGCTCAAAGGGGTTGACAAGGGATTATCTTCCTTATAACTCCGGTGTTTGGGGATTTGAAACAATGCCTGTACATCATCAACAGGTTTTATCTCAAAAGCATACAATATCGGTAGTTGCATGTCGGTCATTTTCGTCATCCTCCCCAAATTCTTCTTAACCAAGCGTCGGACATTTGCAAAAACATGTTAGTGAACACGAATGGATCAAAACATGCATATTTATTTCATTATCATCAATTGTATGAAAACAACAAGTTTTACAAACAAGATTACAAATTCAAACAGGAAAGCAACTACAAATGTAAAGAAATGACAAGATAAAACAAAGAAAATATGCTAGCTTCCGAGAACCGGGCTTTCACATCTGCCCTGCTGCTGAACCAGCTATCTTCGCAATCAGTTATTAGAGACAATTTGATGCTGTCCTGATCTGCTTTCAACGACCCTACCAAATTATGGAGCCCCTCCTCCTTTATTCAGATGACTTTGGGACTTCCCTGCCCGAAGCTGATTGCTGCACTATCAAGCAGATCCTGCACTTTGTGCTTGAAAGCCAGACAATCTTCAATGTTGTGCCCCTGTGCTCCTGAATGGAAATCACAGTGCCTGCTTGCATCATAACCAAACGGGGGAGCTCCTGTTATTGGTGCCAGAGTTCTTTTCTCTACCAGATTCAATCCCAACAATGTCTGCAACAAATCGGCATATGTCATAGGCGGTGCCTCAAATATTCTCTTTGGCTTCCCTTCCTGGATCCTTCGCTGAGCCGGATGTATCTTCTGTTGCTGCTGCTCAGGTTCCACATACACAGGTGGCGTGAGTTTCTTCATTGCGGCTTCAAATAGCTGATCGTATTCTTTCCTAAGCACATTCTTGACTACCTCCATGATCAAGCTCATTTGAGTCTTCAGCTGACTGTTCTCCTCTTTGAGAATCTTCTGCTCTGAACGCATCTCTTGCATGTCTCTCATCATCTGCCCCAGCTGGCTTTGGACTTCAATCAATTCAAACTGATTCTGTTCCATATCTCTGAAGGAATTCCTGCAACAAACTGAGACGATGAGGAAATAAGGCCCACGGTTCTGATATACCTGTTAAATGATAATGTAGCGCAGAAAGCAAACACATATTCACAACGAGATAAAGGGAAACTCAAGCTATAAGCATACAGACAAACATCTCCCACATATGTACAACCAACAAAATCAGCAGGTAAGCACAAATGAGTACGAATATAACGACCCCAGCCAACAATCCTGGTGGTGGTCGGCAGACACCAGTGCACAAAAAGCTAAACGGGTTAAGCAGAGAAAACATATGCGACATCTGGCGCAAAAACCTCTAGAAATTTCTCCCACACCACTGAATTCTCTGATTGACAATCTTCAGAGCACACACTTCCTGTGGAGTCTTCCATGACATTAACTGACGAACCCACACAACTGGAGGTTGGAAAGTCATTAATCTGAACAAAACCCTGAGGAGTGATGCAAATACGGCTAGAGTCTAACAGATCTTGAACCTGACTTCTAAGCACTTTACAATCATTGGTGGAATGCCCCTGTGCCCCAACATGGTACTCACAGCGGGTGCTGGCATCAAAACCTGGAGGATACGGTGGAATCACCGGCTTAGTCTCTTTCGGCACTATCAATCCGCTTCTGACCAGATCTGGCAACAACTGACTGTACGACACCGGTAGCTGAGTAAACTGCCTTTCAGGTTTCCTTGGTCTTCGTGGGGCGTGCTGACGCGACCGACGATAGGATGATCGTTGACTTGAAGTGTCTGAAAACTGATCCTGAGATGCTAGAGATTCTGAGGTGACGTCATCTCCTTCCCATTCTTCTTGAGAACTGACAACTGACTCAATCTTATTAACTGGGACGTAAGGAACATCTCGAAACTTTCCACTCTTGAGTCCTTTTTCAACAAGCTCTCCCAGTCTCATCAGGCCCACAAAGTTTGTGCAACTGAACAATTTTTCAAAATAATGGCCTTTCAGAGTACCCAAGAAGATGTCAACTAGTTCTCTTTCCGGAAGCGGTGGTTGAACACTAGCAGCCAATTCTTTCCATCTTCGCAAATATCCTCTGAACGATTCATTCTCCGCCTGAGATAATTCTTGCAGATCTACGAGACTAGGAGTCAGATCCAGGTTATAATCGTACTGCTTCATGAAAGCTCTGGCTAAATCCACCCATGATCGAATCTGATTACTCTCCAACTGCACATACCATCTCAACGATGCCCCAGTCAGGCTATACTGAAAGCAATGGATCATCAACTTGTCATTTCGCACAAACGAAGTCATTCTTCGACAGAACATCATCAAATGCAGCTTTGGACAGCTATCTCCCGTGTATTTTTCAAATTCCGGCACTTTAAACTTGTAAGGCAACACCAGGTCAGGGACCAAACACATGCCTACAGCATCCAGGTTGACGGCATCTTTCGCTTCTAAGGCTTTCATACCTTCTTCCAATGCTCGGAGTCTTCTACCATCTTCAAGAGCTCTTGGATCTACTATCCCGGCCATTGGAATATCTCTCCGGTAATTCATCATAGGGAAAGCAACACCTTGATTGCTAACAGGAGGATAACGTTCATTTCGGGCAACGAACTGCTCATGCCGATCTTGGTTCTCAACAGTTGGCTGTACAACTTGGTCTGCAGTAAGATTGTTTGCTTGCGGGAAGCCTTCCATAGAATCATACTGATGGTTGGGCGTCGTGGCAAACCCTGCCAAAGTGTTAGGAGGCTGGAAATTGCCTTCAGACATAGCTACCAATTACCTGTAATGGACTATGCTGCTTGATTCTGCTCAAATTTGCTTCAGCCCCTTGGTCGTCTTCAGCACTCCACTCTTGCCTCAAACAATTCCCCGAGAATCACTTTCTGGTGAAAACAAAGGCTGGATAAGTGCTCTGACCTGCTAGAGAAATGCTATGCAGTATGATTTATGCAAACAGAAATACAAAAATGCTAACGTGCATGTGTGCATTGGAGATATTTCCCCTCCAATTCCAGTGTCAGTGGTAGCAAGACGAGACAAACCATAAAGACAATATTTGGAAAAACCCTCATATATTGATTAGAATAACAGTCTTGTCAAGAGGTTACACAACTATGCTTCGTACAGCTGATATGATAAGGAGGATCCCAGCCAACATGCCTGGTGGTGATCTCAACATACAGAATACAAGAGAGAAATCAAGTACGGGTACGGTTGCGGAAGTCCTCGACCATCTTCTTTGTCTCTGCATGATCCGGTTGATAAATCAAACCTTCTATCAGCCGATCCCTCTTCCTGACCGTCCCCTGGATGTCTCTGACAAAGTCTTCCCAAGCTTTATCATTGGCACCGCCCCCAGGTTTGGGTCTTTTGGCATCTGCTCTATGCTGGAAATCTTCCAAATTCTTCATGGCATCTGTCAGCTTGCGCTCGGCCTCGTATTGGCGACAGGCTTCTTCTTCAAGCTCTTCGTTCTTCACTTTGACCTGTTCTTCTAACTGAGCAATCTGTGTCTTCAGCTCTTCTTCCCGCTCTTTGCGCTTGGTCATAGTGAGATCCCAGTGTTCTCTGAACTTGGCTAGCTTTGTGTAGGCCCTTTCCAGCTCTTGCTTCTTGGTGGCCAACACACTACTAACTGAGTCTACATCTAACTCTAGACGCTTCTTGGTTTCAGTCAATTCCAATAGCGTAGTCTTCAGATGTTTCAGAGTTTCAGCCTGTTGCTTGGAAAAGTATCCTGTTTCAATCTTTTCATGCCGAAGCTGGGCATTCTCCTGCTCTAAAGCCTCCTTAGCCCTTGCTAGCTCTTCTTTCTCCGCCATCAGCTGCTTGTAGACCTGCATGTCCACAGTGGTGGGTTCCTCCACCGGAGAAGGATGCAATGGCTGGATCGCTGGATATGGCATAAGGAATTTCACAGCTCGCTCACGAATCCATTCCATATACGGGCCAGGAACTCGAGTATCCCCTCTGCTACCTGAAAGCTTCCCTCTCTTGTGCAAGTTTTTCCAGGCTTTCTCAAGTTTGGTCAGCATCTCTTTCCCAATTGCCCCGGTGAGATACAGAGATTCCTGTATCTCCTCGGGCTTTGGCGCTCCTTGAGGTATGTACCCAAATTGCCTGATTAGTAAGGAAGGGTTGTAGTTGACACAACCTTTCCTTCCTATTAACGGAACATTCGGGAATCCTTCGCCTTTGAGTATGACTTCAGCTCCAAATACCTCTCTATTGACCCAAACCACGTTCTCAGCAGTCAATCCCATTAAGCGCTCGGGCCATCCTAGAGAATTGATAGAGGTGACAAAAGGGCCTGACTTAGGCATATGACTGGTGAACCACCTGCATAGGAGAGGTACACAGCAAGACACATTCCTTCCTCGTCGCTTTTCATTCTGGTAGTGAGTTGAATGGTGGATATCTCCCAGCAAAGTAGGAACTGGGTTTTCCGCAGCCAAAATATAGAAGGCATCAGAATCAACAAAATCAGGAATGTTCGGGAACAACACGATGCCATACACACATACAGCAAGGATGACGTCAAAAACACCCCAGCTACCCTTCTGGGCATATTCCCGAGCCTTCTCCACCAAGACATCCAACGGAAATCCCCATACGTCTCCTCTTCTGATCATCTTCCCAGACAGCTCAGACTCTTTCAAGCACAGGATGGCAGAAAGCTCAGCCAGCTTAGGCTCAGTGTCCGTACGATAGAAAGGCATCTGCTCACGGATCGGTATATCCAGAAGTGCAGAGTACTCCTCCAGGGTAGGAGCCAAAACGAAGTCGGGAAATACAAAACACCTGAGCTCCGCGTCGTAGAACTGTAACAGAGTATAGATGCCGCTGGTCTCGTAGGCAGATGGCTGATAAACGTAGGTCAGAATCCTCCCATATCTCTTTCTGAAGTCACCCATTCCCCTCTTCTTAGCAATAGCAATCAACTCTAACAATAGACTGATATTCGGCGACGGAAACTTATAGGGCAATACTCTCTTCAGGTTTTCCATGTCTTGCTAGGAACAAACACCAGAACTGGAAGGGAAAATATGTACCTGCAATACACACACGTTAGTTGAATGCAGATGGTAATGCAATGATGCAATATGATAAATAATGCAATTTGCGAACACAGGGGCTATGCTGTAGCCTGAAGAGGAATATCTCTGTGATCAAGAACAGAAAACCAACACGGTCACCAGAATCTCATGCCACTAACTACCATCTGATACTCAAAATATCAATCCCCTGGTAAGAAAACCATCTGAACCTCTGTATCTGACGAGAAAACCATCTGATAATAGCATCAACCTCAGATAAGAAACCCATCTGACCCAGACAACACACCTGGAGATGAATCAAGAACACCATCTGACAAAGGTACTGAATCATGGTTTCTGAAGGCCAGTTTTCCTGCAATAACCCGGTCCCTCTCACAGGTAGGATAGACCTAATCCACGGACAAAGGTACGGCATCCTATGCGGTCATCAGCGTCACAGACTTTCATGAATGACGATACGATTCCCAGAAGGAGTGGCATCATCAAGTCATGAAGAGGCCTCACTTAGCTGACTTCCAAATGATCGGTCCCCAGAGTCAACAACCCTCACGTCTGGACTCCCCTCAGATCCTCAGGACCGGAAAGGAGCACCTCTGCAAGAATCTCGTCTGAGCGCAGATTTTCGTAGGGAACTGTGCCTGCTCAGCAGACAGGTTCGTCTACTACTTCTCCGCAACTATATCTAGGTGTGTACTCAAGCCCAGGTCCGGCTTTTCACTCACAGTAACCTCCCTTTGCCCACAGCAATAATCATGATAATATAATGCTGGAAAATAAATGCGGAAAGGTAAAGGTACAGAAAAGTAAAGTGCAGAAAAGTAAAACACAATATGCACAACACCCAACCAATAAACATCCAAGCGCTAGGATTGACTCGCGTAGGGGATGGGAAACGGTCCCAGCATAAGGGATGGGAAAAGTCCCTAGATGCTATAGTCCCCAGCAGAGTCGCCAGCTGTCGCTACTGCGAAAATCGGCGCCGGCTTGACAGGAGAGTCGCCACCGTGCGTTATTTATCCCTCAGAGCGGGAAAGGGAACGCTCGAAGTAAACCTCGCAAAGACGGGAAAAGGTATGGTCATCGCAACCAAAACCTGGATTCGGGAGTCGGTTACGCAAGGGGAAGGTATTAGCACCCCTCACGTCCATCGTACTCGATGGGATCCACGCTTGATGTTTATAGGTAAAAGGGTGTATTATCTATCTACGCTAATGGCTGGTCTGAAAAGAAAATAAAAGGACAGGACTCGACAGAACATACGGTGTTCTGGGCCTACGTATTCCCTCGTGCAATGGGAAAGTCAGAGTCAACGTAGTTCGACTGCCTACGTCTAAACCGGGAAAAGGTTGCTCGCCAGGACATCGCGTCCTGTGCCTACGTACTTCCATCTGGTATGAAAGATCAGAGCAAACGTAGTTCGACAAACTACGGGTAAACAGGGGGCTCTCACACAGCAGTGAGAAAACAAACTGGTCCTAAAGGCTCGGGAACCTATAACTACGATCTGGTCTCAAGTGCGCTCGGGCAAGAGAAAGGGATAACAATCAGTCGTTAGCGGGAAAGTCTCGATCGCACAGCCGCGAGAGAACTAAAGTTAGTCGTTAATGTGCTCGCTAGGATATCGCATCCTATGCCTACATATCTTCGTCTGGTACGAAGAATCAGAGCAGCTGTAGTTCAGCTAACTACGGGTCAAGCTACTCAAAAGCTCCTACTGGAAGGGAAAGGAAAAGACACCCTAAAACTATAGCTGAGAAACAGGGGAATCTACCTACTACTATCACACCTGGTTGACCATCCTAATATCTATCATAACAACCCCGCAGCGGAGAAGTCAGAGCTCCTAAGGGATCATGGCAACAGGACTAAACTACAAACAAGAAACTGCAGAGTAAAGGAATACTGAAAATATGCATGAATGCAACAACTAGATAAACAAGGCACAGAGACCGCAAACCACAAAGGCAAGGGAGCTCAGCTCTACCAAATACCAACAAGCAAAGCCACGCAATAACAAACAAGCAGAAGGAGGACCACCTCAACTTCTCATGCACACAAAGGCTACTTCTAAGATGCACCTACTCAGAACTATCTAGATGAACACCTAAGTCTAATGCAACATAACATCATACAAGTCAAACAATCCAAAGAGAAGGCTAGCTAACCTGACAAGCCTCTATCTACAAAACAAGAAATTACTCCTGGGCAAGGCCCCCCAACAAACCTGGAACAAGCACCTAATCTATCTCTAAACAGAACTCTATAATACCCTAAGCAAAGATCTAAGCAAAAGTCTAATCAAAACCTTAAGCAAGAGGAAACAATCCCAGTCTCCAAGCTTCAGAACAAGCTTACCAAAGAAAGGGAGCTAAGCAGACAAGCTCATAGTGCCTTCCTCAGGAAAGTACCAAGAGGTTACCACCCAGGAATCATATCCTATGCGGCTCGACAACTGTGATCAGTTTACATTCCTCCTCAGGAGAAATTAAACTCACATGAAGGCTCCGGCATCACGGGATACTTGAGAAATCTATATACACTAAGGGAACTAAGTGAACAGACTCATAGGACCTTCCTCAGGAAAGTACTAGAAGACTGACACTTAGGAATCGTATCCTACGTGGCTCAACAACTGTGATCAGTTTACATTCCTCCTCAGGAGAAATTAAACTCACAAGTTGGCTCCAACATCACTGGATACTTGAGAAATCCTAGATAAACTAATGGAACTAAATGAATAGACCCATAGGACCTTCCTCAGGAAAGTACTAGGGGGCTTCCACTTAGGAATCGTATCCCATGTGGCTCAACAACATGTGATCAGTTTACATTCCTCCTCAGGAGAAATTAAACTCACAAGTCGGCTCCGACATCATTGGATACTTACGAAAGAGGTGAGAAGAAAGAATGAAAGTCATTCATAGTGCCTTCCTCAGGAAAGTACCATAAACTCCCTTCAAACTTCAGGATCTCGAACCTCACAAACAGACAACAAGCTCCTAGACTAAGCCTCAATCCACTGCATCCTTGCAAGCTCCAACAGGACCTCAATCAGCTCCCACCTTCAAGAAGAACCCACAGGCCAACAAACCACAAGAGACTATCTCTGAAGTTCAACCACAGTTGAACTTCAAAGTCAGAAGTCATCAAGACTTCTCCTATCTTCAGGATCAGACAAATCATATCAGAACATCCTACAAAAATCTATCAAAAATCTATGGGAAACCTACATGGCTCTAGGATAACATACTAAAAAAATCAGAACAAAATTCAACACCAGATGAAAGAACTAAAATCAGCAACACAGACATATCCACAAACCAATTTATTCAACATCAATAACAATGAAAAAATGCAATTAAAATGAAAATGCATGATTAAGCTAATGTTTTTATACTATAAAATTCTACACTGAATTACGAGTCTACAGAAAAAAGAACGGAATTATTTGACTAAATCTACTATTTTTATGAATTTTCTAATGATATGTATGCACTAAAAATATTAAAAGAAATCAATTAAATGGAAAATATACCAAAAATGGTAAACAAAAATAAAATGACACTTTTATTTTTATACAATTTCCTAGACATTATGATGAAATGGTAGAAAAAAGAAGAATTAAAAAATCCATCATTTACATTTTATTATGATTTATTTACAAACATGAAAATATAAAAGAAAAACAAAATAAAAGAAAATGAAATGGGGGGTTCAAACAGCAAGGTTTATGAGTTATTTCTAGTTGGGCTCACATTGGTGGGGGTGCTAAAAGTAAAGGGGCGCAGGGCCCAGATGAGTCAAAAAATCCTTTAATGAAAATAAAATAAAAAAACGCAGGGGGGTGCTGCTAGTAGCTTTTCAGTTATTATTTCACTGGGCTTACGCCCAGGGGGTGTGGACAGCAATTAGGGCCTAAGGCCCAAACTGATTCACTCTGTCTCTCACACGCCAGGGGGGATGACGAGTAACAATGGGGTAGTGCTTCAGCAAACGCGCTTGGGCTTAGCCCAATACCCTAACCCTAAACCCATTACTCAGTTGAACAAAACTAATCCCTCTCCCAAACCCTAACACTGTTCATCAAACTAGCCGCTTCGTTCGTCTTCCTCCTCTCCCTCACCCTATCTGAAACCTTCGTATCCTTCTCAAGAAATCTCAACCAACATCAAACACCAACCCAGCAACATGATCAATCTAAGCCTAACTGTCCTAAATCAGCCTCAACCACATTATCAAGATCAAACCCAAATCCCAGCATTACACATCAAACCACGCACCAATTAATCCCTCAAAACCCTAACCGCTCTATGGATCAATGAAGGCAACGCAATCTAAAGAAGAACACGCAATGAGTTTTAGAAAGCATACCTGGGGATATCTTGAGCGAACTGGAGCGTATTGGAGAATGAAGCCCCTTCAACGAAGATCCAAGTCGCGTACAAAGATGAAGCGAAGATGAAGTTGAAGGATGACGCTTGAAGATCGTGGCGAATGGAGACGGCTCAGATGAAAATCATAAAGATTTTCTGGAAAAACCCAAGGATGAAGGTTCTTGATGAATCCACGAAACTCTTGACGATCAATGTTGAAGAACGATGATGTTCTGGGGAAGGATTGAAGAACTATGGAGTTCTAAAGCTTTTCTGGGAAACTTCGTGAAGAACAATGGAGGTTTGATGGTGTTGAAGAACGATGGATATTGATGATGTTCTGGAAAATATTATGAAGTTTCCGGTGAGGATGATGTTTCCGGCGAGGCGACGATGAAGCTGGACGGAGGAGATCGGAGGAAGAAGATGAAGAAAGGAGGGTTTCTGGGGATTTTTGGATGTGTGGGGATTCCGGCGAGAAAGACGGTGGCCGGAAGACGGTTGGACGGCGGCTCAGGGCGCCTGCATGCCCGGCGGCGAAGTCCCGGCGACGCTCCGGTGACTAGCTGTGGTGTTGCCAAGTGTCTCAGTGGAGGTTGGGAAGGGGACGTGTGGCGGACGCGTGTCAGCAGAGAGAGAGAGGACTCTGAGTGGGACGCGTGGCGTAAGCTGGGGGTTTCAGAGTTGATGTGGTGGCGTGATTAATGCAAAACGCGTGGGCCAGCTCTTGAGCCAACACGTGGCTCTTGATATTTAAATGCAGCAATGCGCTGGAAGCTTCCAGAAGGATTTGGAGAGAGCTGGACATTTTGGACTTTTTGCTGGACTTTTTCTGGACTGCATTGAGCTTTGGACAAAAAAGAGCCTTTATGGGCCTGCGAATTGAGCCCATCAGATCTGCAAAAAAAAACTCATACAAAACTCAAAAAAATGGATTAAAGCTAATGAAAACCTAATCCTAATTAACTATTAAAAATTCAATTAACTACTGAATATTAAAACTAATAAACCTCTAATAATTCTCCTAATAAAACTATATTATTTACAAATGATTAAAAATCTGTAAAAGAAAATGAAAATGAAAAATCTATATTATATTCTAAAAACTTTATTAAATTCTATTTAAAAAATCTAAAAACTATATTACTCTATATGACTTAAAAGAAAATCTATATTATCCTATTTAAGAAGATAAACTCTATTTAAATTCTAAAAAGAGAAAATGCTACTTAAAAAAATGATTAAAAATCTATTTAACTCTATATTTCTACTAATTTCTATTAAAGTTCTATCCTTATTTAATATCTATTAAAATCTATTATTAATAAAAGAAAAACTATGATATTCTCTATATTATCTAAAAAACAATTAAACCTATATTCTAAAAAATCTATTTTAAAATTCATATAAAATTCTAAACTATTATTAAAAGAAAAAAACTATATTATTCTGAAAAAAGATAAAACTATTTAAAATCTTATTTATATTCTAAAAATCTATTTAAAAAATCTATAAAATTCTAAAAAGAGATTTAAGCTATTAAAAAATACAAAAACTCTATTTAAATTCCAGAAAAAACCTATAAAGCCTATCTAAAATTCACAAAAGTCTATTAAAATCTTAAAAATGCAGATGAATGCAAATGACCCCCATAAAAGAGCGCACGAGACCAGATCGAATCGAACAGAGAACCCCGGGCATCAGAATATCCCCAAAATCACTGTGCAAGCTGAAAATCACTGAGGAGCGCACAATTTCCCGAAAACAAAACCCTGGTGATCTGGACTGGATCTGCCATATCTGATAGACGAAAATCAAGCTATAACCCTGATATCCACCGTTCGTGCACAAATATCACGCGTCTGATTTGCGAATATGCATTTAAACCACGAGTCAGATAGGAGAATCGGTTGGTCAAATTTTAGGGTGCAACAGTGGGGGCTGGACATCCTCGGGCCCTTCCCCCTAGGTTCCTACCAGAACAAGTACCTCATCGTGGGAGTTGACTACTTCACCAAGTGGATCGAGGCCGAAGCTCTGGCCAAAATCACCGCCCACAACATACTCCGATTCTACAAACGCAACATCCTCTCCAGATTCGGGGTCCCACTCGCCATCGTCACCGACAATGGCACACAATTCACGGATAAAAACTTCCGCGACTTCGTCACCAAACTCGGAACCAAACACCACTTCACCTCGGTCGAACACCCTCAGACAAACGGCCAGGCGGAATCGGCGAACAGAGTCATACTCAGGGGACTCAGACGACGACTCGGCGACGCCAAACGAGCATGGGTCGAAGAGCTCCACAGCGTCCTCTGGGCATACCGCACCACTCCCCACTCAACCACGGGGGAATCCCCATTTCGCCTCACGTACGGAACCGAGGCCGTGATACCGGTCGAAATTCGCGAACCATCCCGACGAACGGAAGCTCCCCTGGGTACCGACGACAACGACGGCGCCCTCCAAGAAGAGCTCGACCTCGTCGAAGAAATTCGCTCCGGGGCAGCCCTCCACGAAGCCCGGCTGAAGCAACAAGTCACACTTCGCCACAATAACAAAGTCCTAAAACGTGACTTTCACACAGGCGATTTAGTTCTACGTAGAAACCAGAAAGACTCCCACGAGGGCAAACTGGCTGCAAACTGGGAAGGCCCTTACCGAGTCCGGGACAAAACAGAGCACGGGGCCTATTACCTCGAAAACCTGCACGGTGAACAACTAGCTCGACCATGGAACCCCGCGAAGCTTAAGCGGTATTACAGTTAGAACATTGCCCGCGACGACCCATCGTCCCGACCACTGGGGGGCGACATGGTACCACCGCACACCCCCGCGTCCACTAGCGACCAAAGAAAAGCAAGCCCTGCCTCTCGTGTGCGCGGGCAGACGGCCTTGCTCGGCAAGGAACACCTCGACCGAGATCCCCCGCCGCCGTACCAAAAACGGCAGGACACCCAGCTCGCGATGGGACGTCCACGCCCCGGGGAGAACTACCCCCGAAACGGCCCGGCTACGCCGCCGGCCAAACCGGCCGGTTCCCTTCACCACCGGTAACAAGTCGTCAAGCTAACACCCGAACATACCGAGCGCACACTTAGAACTATCATGCACATCAAAAACAAAAGCATTCAAAAGCATTCAAATAAACAAATAAATAAGAAAAACGAGCATAAACGTCATGCAAATACCGAGCGCACACTTAGAAAATCCATAAAAAATATATTAAGCAAAAGGCGGGCACCAGCCCAGTAGTTAATGTTACAAAAACAGAGCACGCAGGCCCAAAGAAAGATAAGTCACAAACGTCGGCACGCAGGCCATAAAAAAACAACGAGCATGCAGGCCCGACAACTCATGCTACCTCGTCCACCTGATCAGCAGTCGCGGGATCCTCCTCAGGAACAACAAGATAGGGATCTACCACCTTCCCGTCAACAATCTCATGATACGGCCCGATCCCATCCACGACCAGCGCAACGCTAGGGTTGGCGACCTGAATCTGCTCGACAGCGTTCTTGAAGTCGACCTCGACGGCCTCCAAACAGTCACCTTCCAGCACCCGGATACGGGCAATCAAGTCATCACGAGTGATTAACCATCGGTCTCCATCCGTCTCGTCCTCACCCGGACGAACTGCGCTGTCCAAGACTTCCGTGCGAACCTTCAGCGCCTGCACCTCGGTCGTCGCCTCCCCCAACTTCTCCTCCAGCGAGGTCACCTTCCCCTCAGCGCCCTCTGCCCGTTTTCGCTGCTCAGCAACATCCTTCTGACTCTTCTCCAATTCCTCGGTAAGCTTGGCCAACCGCGATTGCATAAAGGTAAGGTCCCCCTGCAGTTTAGACAGCTCGGCAGCGGAACAACCCTCCTCGTTCAGCACAAGAGCCATCGTGAACATCCGCATCATTGCAGCCAAATCCTCCGCCAGGACACGTCGACGAGACTCTCGATCAGCCTGACGGACAGCCTTCACCTCCCCAGCAGAGACGGTAGGAGAACGAGCACCATGAAAATAGCCCGGATGCTGATGGCAGGGCGAGACGACATAACCTTCCTCAGCTGAACCGACAGTCAGATCTACCACACCTCGGGGCTCCTCGGACCTCTTCCTCTTCGATGCTCCTTGAGACGTAGGAGAATGGCTCCCTTGAGGCGAAGAGGACGAACTCTGCCCCCCCCCCCCCCCCCCCCGGCGTCGCGACCTCCTGCCCGACCAGCTGACTCACCCGCGTCCTCGGGACCGCGGCGTTCCTGGTAGCGCGCAACTGCTTTACCCGCTCCTCGACAGAAGACATGTTAGCTGCAAAAACAAAGAAGGAGTTAGCAACAGCCAGAACCCCGACCACGGGGAGAAAAATAAACATTCCTACCTAGGTAATCCAGAGCGGCCGCCCCGGTCGCACAACCAAGCAGGGTCTTGGTATTAATCAGTCGCTTCTTAGTCCGCACATTCCCCTGCGTGTCGAGGATATACCGACCTTCGGCGTCACCAGCTTCGACGGAGGAAGAGCCCGCACAAAAGCGACTATTTTCAAATAGGCGGCCATGTCTTTCTCCTCGAGGGTTCCCGCCCGTACGATATACCGATCCGTTCCTCGGTTGAAATTCTCCGCGGTCCATAATAGATGAATCTTAGGAAGCCACGCGAGGAACCGCTGGCCATCCACCATTCGCTCGCCCTCGTCGAAGAGGGTATCCGAGCCCCGCTGCGTGATCGGTTTAACGAGGAAGAACCGACTCTTGAAATCCTTGACAGAATCACTATACGCCTTGAAGAGCTTGGTCGATTGTTTAAATGAGACTCATCCGTGGCGGCCATTCACCGTCTGCCTCTGTAAGTGGAAGATACGGAAGAACAACGGTACCGTCGGCTCCACCTCGAGGTAGAAACACACCACCTCGAAAGCACGGATGAAAGCCAAGGCGTTGGGGTGCAGTTGGGACGGGGCCAGGCGCAACCAATCAAAAAGCCCCATATGAAAGGCGGAGAACGGTAACCGGAGCCGAGCCTCTTTAAAGTAGAACTCGTGCATCGGGAACATCCGCCGCCCATATCGCGAGCAGATGCGATGATGCTCTTTTGGTCGGTACACCTGCCAATGCTGTGGCTCCCCTATAGGCGTATCCTCGACAGTGGCGTACACGTCGGACGCATCGGCCACAAAAAAAGATGGGGTAGAAAGCGGCTCCTCTGCCGCCCATTCTTCGGGCGGGGCAATGCGCTCGTCATCAAAGTCCGGGACCTCGGGTTCGTTGTCTTCGACCATTATCCCCGGTACCAGAGCCGACATCTACACCTGAAAAGCAAAGGACAACGGTGAATTCGATAGCCAGGATCAAATCCACCCTTCCATCGCAGGTCAAGTGAAAGGGCGACAAAGGCCGGAGAACGGCGAGCGAACAAGCGCTCCCCGTTTACCCTCCTCAGGGCGTCTAAAGCCGACCCGCCGTCCCTCCGCGGGACGGTCACCGGAAAAAGTGCCCCTCCCCGGGGCATTCACCAGAAAAGGCAATCGTCCTCGAGGCATTCATCGGAGAAAGCCCCCGTCCTCGGGACATTCATCGGAACAACCGACTCTCCCCGGGACACTCACCAGAAAATTCGCCAGATACGGCGGATCTTGTGTCCCTCCTCGGGGCATTCATCATGCCCCGACCACACGTTCTAATTAAACGACGGAAACAAAAGGAAAGAGAAATGAGAACTCACTTGTAACGGCGGCGAACGGAGGAAAGGATCAAACGGTGCGGCGGCGATCAGCAGCAAGCGGCGGACGAGCAGAGATGACAGAGCTTCGTGGGTACAACAGCAGAGTGAAAAGTAATAGAATGAGTGGGGACCACCGTATTTATAACCCGGTGCGGGATTTGAAGCGACTCTAGGCTCATTAATGACATAGGGTAGCCACCCCTACGACCGCTTAACGCACGACACGTGGCGGCAGCCTGACAGTCGCGCCCCTTCACCTGCTTTCGCCCCGCTCCGCCGACGACCGGAGATCCCCGCACGAGTGCCCGTCCCACCGTGCACGAGTCCTGACGAACCTCCCGCTCCGTTACCTCTCTCCCCGACACAGCGACCTTAAGTCCTCGCTCTCTCCTCAGAGCTTCGACTTGGGGGCTCCTGTTCCGGTATGGGCCCGACCTCGGCAGGCCCAATACCACGTACGGCCCAACAGGCGAATCGGGCATGCCGGGCACGTGCGTCCCGCAAGACGAGCAGAGCATGCCGCCGGACACAAGCAGCGCATCCAACAGCATCTCGTCCTCCCCTCTTACCAGCCGAACAGAACCGACCCCGGCGCACCAAAGCACGACCTTGGTTCCTCCCCTCCGCGAGAAGAACAACGCGCTCCGGGGTACCTCCCGAGCTCCCCTCCACGGGGAGAACAACGTGCCCGACGCACGTTCTCCACGTGCTCCCCTCCGCGGGGACATGTCATTAACCAACTGCCCACCTCCGAAAGAGCAGGTCAAACCCACTTTCCGGAGATCTAGGAGCGGTTGGACTAGGGAAAAGACCAGGTCCTGGTCTTCACTAAGCCATGTAAGCCCTAGCAGTCATTAGGGTTGGGCCTGGTCATCCAATCCAGCTCAAATGACCGTTGGCCCAGCGCTGGGGTCTCTCTATAAATACCCTCTTCCTCAAGAGGGTCAGGTAATTCACATCTTGCCCTTTCTGTACTTTTGCTCCCGCTCTGTCCAATTTCTTACTTTGGCATCAGAGTGTCTCGCAGGTACACCCCCCCCCTTCTCCTCCTCATCACCGGTGAACAGGTAGCAGCCCAACAGCGTGTGGCCAGACCGTGATCCCCTCCTGATCAGGTCAGATCACTTTGTATTGATATGAGGTATCATATATGTTTGGTATCATATATAGTTTCTTTAGTTTCTGAGGGTACCAAAGCTGTAACAAAGTTCACAAGCGATTAGACTTGTAACAGCGTCGTTGTTTTTTAGATGATTCATGTTTAACTTGTAAGGTGATGTAATGGAATCTGGTGGATCTTTTGTTTAAAGAAAGGTGGAATTGGTTATATTTGTTGTTCACATGTTTTGAGCATTTAATGTTAATTTGGTTTATACTCTGCAAATCAAATTCAGTTCCGTCCAAATTCTAGTTTACATTTTTAACTCTTGTTTCTTTATACCTTATGGAAAATCGACGTCGACAATTTCACAGTGTCGCTACTGCGAAAATCGGCGCCGGCTTGACAGGAGAGTCGCCACCGTGCGTTATTTATCCCTCAGAGCGGGAAAGGAAACGCTCGAAGTAAACCTCGCAAAGACGGGAAAAGGTATGGTCATCGCAACCAAAACCTGGATTCGGGAGTCGGTTACGCAAGGGGAAGGTATTAGCACTCCTCACGTCCGTCGTACTCGACGGGATCCACGCTTGGTGTTTATAAGGAAAAGGGTGTGTTTATCTATCTACGCTAATGGTCAGTCTGAAAAGAAAATAAAAGGACAGGACTCGACAGAACATACGGTGTTCTGGGCCTACGTACTCCCTCGTGCAATGGGAAAGTCAGAGTCAACGTAGTTCGACTACCTGCGTCTAAACGGGGAAAAGGTTGCTCGCCAGGACATCGCGTCATGTGCCTACGTACTTCCATACGGCATGGAAGATCAGAGAAAACGTAGTTCGACTAACTACGGCTAACCTGGGGGTTCTCACACAGCAGTGAGAAAGCAAACTGGTTCTACAGGTTCGGGAACCTACAACTACGATCTGGTCTCAAATGCGCTCGGGCAAGAGAAAGGGATAACAATTATTCGTCAGCGGGAAAGTCTCGATTGCACAGCCGCGAGAGAACAAAAGGTTAGTTGTTAGTGTGCTCGCTAGGATATCGCATCCTATGCCTACATATCCTCGTCTGGTACGAGGAATCAGAGCAGCTGTAGTTCGGCTAACTACGACACAAGCTACTCAAAAGCTCCTACTGAAAGGAAAGGGAAAAGACACCCTAAAACTATAGCTGAAAAAGGGGAATCTACCTACTGTTATCATGCCTGGTTGACCATCCTAATGTCTATCATAACGACTCCGCAGCGGAGAAGTCAGAGCTCCTAAGGGATCATGGCAACAGGACTAAACGGCAAACAGGAAATACTGCAAAGTAAAGAAATACTGGAAATATGCATGAATGCAACAACTAAACAATCAAGGCGCAAAGGCCGCAAACCACAGAGGCAAGGGAGCTCAGCTCTACCAAATACCAACAAGCAAAGCCACTCAATAACAAACAAGCAGAAGGAGGACCACCTCAACTTCTCATGCACACAAAGCCTACTTCTAAGATGCACCTACCTCAGAAATATCTATATGAATTCCTAAATCTAATGCAACACAACACCACACAAGTCAAACAACATAAAGAGAAGGCAAGCCAGCCTGACAAACTCCTATCTAAAACTTAAACTAAAACCCTGAGCAGGACCCCTAAACCACCCTAAAACAACCCTAATCTATCCCTGAACAAAACTCTATGCAACACCTTAAGCAAATATCTAAGCAAAACTCTAATCAAAACCCTAAGCAAGAGGAATCAATCCCAGCCTCCAAGCTTCAGAACAAGCTTACCAAAGAAAGGGAGCTAAGCAGACAAACTCATAGTGCCTTCCTCGGGAAAGTACCAGGAGGTTACCACTCAGGAATCATATCCTATGCGGCTCAACCACTGTGAACGGTTTACATTCCTCCTCAGGAGAAACTAAACTCACACGAAGGCTCCAACATCATTGGATATTTGATAAAGCCTATAAGAACTAGGGGAACTAAGTGAGCAGACCCATAGGACCTTCCTCAGGAAAGTACTAGGAGGCTTCCACTTAGGAATCGTATCCCATGTAGCTCAACAACTGTGATCAGTTTACATTCCTCCTCAGGAGAAACTAAACTCACATGAAGGCTCCAACATCATTGGATACTTAAGAAATCCTAGATGAACTAGATGAACTAAGTGAACAGACCCATAGGACCTTCCTCGGGAAAGTACTAGGAGGCTTCCACTTAGGAATCGTATCCCATGTGGCTCAACAACTATGATCAGTTTACATTCCTCCTCAGGAGAAACTAAACTCACATGAAGGCTCCAACATCATTGGATACTTAAGAAAGAGGTGAGAAGAAAGGATGAAAGTCATTCATAGTGCCTTCCTCAGGAAAGTACCATAAAATCCCTTCAAACTTCAGGATCTCGAACCTCACAAACAGAGAACAAGCTCCTAGGCTAGGCCTCAATCCACTGCATCCTTGCAAGCTCCAACAGGACTTCATCCAGCCTCCATCTTCAAGAAGAAACTACAGATCCTCAAACCACAAGAAACTATCTCTGAAGTTCAACCCTAGTTGAACTTCAAAGTCAGGAGCCATCAAGACTTCTCCTATCCTCAAGCTCAGACAAAAAATAACAGAATACCCTACAAAAACCTACCAAAAATCTAGGGGAAACCTACATGGCTCTATGATCCCAAGATCAAATCTCAAAGCCTAAGTAAACTTCTAAGGCTATTAAACAATCCCTAACATATGAATGGTCAGGGGTTACCGACAAGTTGTGAGGTCTCTATTCTCTAACCCTAAAACAATATTAATCAACCTCTAAAAAATCTATGAAAAATCTATGGGGAACATGCATTAGTCTAGTGCAACATACTGAAAAACCAAAGCAAAATTCATTACCGGATGAAAGAACTAAAATCAACAAGGCAGACGTGCCACAAACCAATTATTCAATATCAATTAAAATGCAAAAATGCCAAATAAAAATAAAATGCATGATCAAATTAATGTTTTTGTACTATAAAATTCTACATTGAATTACGAGCATATGGAAAAAAGAATGGGATTATTTGATCGAGTCTACTATTTTTTATGAATTTTCTAATAATATGCATGAACTAAAAGATATTAAAAAGTCATTTAAATGGAAAATATGCTAAAAATAGCAAACAAAAATAAAATGGCATTTTTATTTTTATATAATCTTCTAGACATTATACTGACCTATAGCAAAAAGAAGAATTAAAAACATTGATTTTTTTCTATTTTTTATGAATTATATAAGATGCCAAAAAAAGTGTTAAAAGAAATCAAAGAATAAAAAAATGAATAAAAGGGAGGGGGTTTAGCAAAAGCAATTCCTAGTTATTATTGTATTGGGCCCACGCTAGGGGGGGCGTGAATATCAATTACGCAGGGTCCATGGCCCATCAGAAAATCTAATAAAAAACAGAAAGAAAGAAAAACGCATGGGGGGTGCAAGCAGAAACAAAATACCATTCAATCCCCCTTTGGGCCTGCGCCTAGGGGGTGCGAATAGCAGTGGGGCCTAAAGCCCAGTCCAATTCACCACTCAGCTTCTCACGCAGGGGGGGACGATGAGTAAACGAGGGGTACGTTTTAGCAGGCGAAATTGGGCCTTGAACCTAATCTGAAACCCTAGCCCAAAACCCTAACAACAAAACCTATCTCATTCCCCAATTCCCTGATCACTGTTCATCTACCCAAACCCTAGCCGTTCATCCCCAACCTCCCATCCTCTCTGAACAATCTCTGATCTCTCTCAAATAATCGAACCAAATTCTAAAAACTTCTCAAGCAAAACACCTCACTCTCATACAAGATTCTTCCGCGCAAGATCTAAGCTTAAACTAAATGCTAAATGAAACCCCAACGAAACCCTATATTCAACAATCGACAACGAATCCAGAGTGGAAGAACGACGCACCTGGCTTGAAGTGTGAACGACGCCGTGAGTTCTTGACGTTCGTTGAAGAATTTGAAGAAATTCTGGAGGATCTTGAGAAATCGCTTGAAGATCAATAATCTGGGTGACGTTTGAAGACGATCTGGACAACTTTGATAGTGGATGAGCATTCTTGAACGTTCTGAGAGTTGGTGAAGGTCGATAGAGATCGAAGCTTTTCTGGGAAAGACTTGAGAGATGATGAACACTGGTAACGAATCTTGGAGTTTTCTGGAGAAGATCTTGGTGACTGCATGAACACGGTTGAAGAAAGCTTGAAGTTTCTGGGGAATGTTGATGAAAGTCTATGAGTTTCTGGAAACTCGTATGAAGTTTCCAGCGGCGCTTAAACTTTCCGGTGAGGTGATGATGACGGTTGACGGAGGAGGAAGAGGGAGAAAGAGGGAGATCGGAGGATTTTCTGCAATTTTGCAGTTTCGGGCGAGGGACGGCGGCCGGAGTTGGTTGGGGTTGCCGGCGGTGGGAGTTCAGGGGAGATGCATGGCCGGCGGCAGGGTTCCGGTGAGGCTCAGGTGAAGGTCTGTGGGGAGGACAAGTGGCAGGCGTGAGGATTGGTGGAGAGCATGCAGGGCGCCACGTGGCCTGAGAGAGAGGGAGCTGAAGATTGAGGTGGCGTGATTCTGAGTGCAGAGGGTTGTGAGGTGGGTCCTCTTGAGTGCAACGTGTGGCATCACTTTTATAGTGACAAGTGGCGTTTTTTGCTGAATTCTGGACAAAAATAGATGGACTGAAAATGATTGGGCTTCAAAACCCTAATTGGGCCCACGAAAAAGACTGTAATGAACCCAAAAAAAGCTGAAATAAAAAAAGAAATTATCTAATTAAAACTAATCCAAACTTAAACCCAATTAACTACAAATTAACACCGCAACTAACTGAAAATTAATCTATCCTAATTAATCTTGATAAACCCTAATAAGACCCTAAACAAGATTAAAATCCTAATTATCCCTATTATTCCTAAAAAACAGAATTAACACCTAACTAAATTCTATATTAAACTAATTACCCTAATTAAATCTAAAAGACGAATTGACCTCTAATTAACTTCTATATAATTTCTATTAAAATTCTATAAAAGTCTATACCATTTATTTATAATATCTATTTAAAAGAAAAACTATATTAAAACAAACTCTATTTATTTCTATTTAAACTATTAAAATCCCTATTAACATAAAAGAAAAATCTATATTCTTTTCTATATTACTCTAAAAAACATTTAAAAGCTATTAAAAATATTAAAACCTATTTAAATTCTAAAAAAATCTATAAAGCTCTAGAAAAAGATTTAAACTATTTAAACAATGTTAAAAATCTATTTAAATCCTAAAAAATCTAAAAGCCTATTAAACATCTACAGAAAGCTATTAAACCCTAAAAGAATGCAGACAAATGCAAATGACCACCATAAAAGAGCGCGCGAGACCAGATCGAATCGAACAGACCCCCGGGCATCAGAATATCCCGAAAACTACCATGTGAGCTGCACACCGAGGAGCGCACACTTTTCCCGACAATAAAACCCTGATTATCTGGGCTGGACCTGAAATATCCGGTAAATGAACCCAAGCTGTAACCCTGACATCCTCTGTCTGTACACAAGCGTCATGCATCTGATATGCGAATATGAATTTAAACCACGAGTCAGATAGGAGAACCGGTTGGTCAAATTTTAGGGTGCAACAGCTGCCCCTATTCAAGCGAATTGGACCTGAAGGGTTTGAAGAGCGCTCAGCCTTCAAACATTCAGAGGTACGAGACGGTTGAATACAAATAAAACCCGAAAATTTGCCCACCGCGAGAATATACTGTAAAACTGCTTGGGAATACACTCTAGAAAACCGAGTCCAGTCATTACGGCACCAAACTGATCACTCATCTGATAAGGAACTCCTGATTTTAACGCCAATTACCTGTGATACCCTAAATAACAACCCGAGGGTTGCCACAAAACACCTGATCCTTTCACATTGCCTACTGATAGGCAGGAAGAGAAATATACTCACATCGCCCAACGATGGACGGGAAGCCACCCTGAATGGAGGAAAACTTCAATACTCACATCGTCTAAAGATAAACGGGAAGAAAGCCTGATCGCCATACTCACATCGTCTAAGGATAGACGGAAAGACATTCATAATCTCCATACTCACATCGTCTAAGGATAGACGGGAAGACATCCTGATCGATACTCACATCGTCTAAGGATAGATGGGAAGACACCCTTAATCTCCATACTCACATCGTCTAAGGGTAGACGGAAAGACACCATTAATCTCCATACTCACATCGTCTAAGGATAGACGGAAAGACACCATTAATCTCCATACTCACATCGTCTAAGGATAGACGGAAAGACACCCTGATTGATGAAACAAATCAATATTCACATTGTCTAAAGATAGACGGGATCATCCTGATTGATGAAACAAATCAATATTCACATCGTCTAAGGATAGACGGGAAGAAAGCGTTAATCTCCATACTCACATCGTCTAAGGGTAGACAGAAAGAAAGCATTGATCTCCATACTCACATCGTCTAAGGATAGACGGAAAGACATTCATAATCTCCATACTCACATCGTCTAAGGGTAGACGGAAAGAAAGCATTAATCTCCATACTCACATACTCACATCGTCTAAGGATAGACGGAAAGAAAGCCTGATCGCCATACTCACATCGTCTAAGGGTAGACGGAAAGACATCCTGATTGATACTCACATCGTCTAAAGATAGACGGGAAGACACCATTAATCTCCATACTCACATCGTCTAAGGATAGACGGCAAGACACCATTAATCTCCATACTCACATCGTCTAAGGATAGACGGGAAGAAACCCTGATTGATGAAACAAATCAATATTCACATTGTCTAAAGATAGACGGGATCATCCTGATTGATGAAACAAATCAATATTCACATCGTCTAAGGATAGACGGGAAGACACCCATACGCACTTCAACACCATCCATCAAATTGCAGAATCCTTTCGTCTACGGGATTTGATGGAAAGGACAATATTCTTAAAGGGGCCACATCGTCAGTATGGACCGACGGGAAGAAAACCACCTTCAAAGAGCCATGTCGTTAATAAGAATCGACAAGCAGGAACCCTCGTGAAATGTCATCTCATCCAATAAACAGAAAGAAAACCACTATCCGAAAGATTGCTTTGAAACCCCTCAACATCTAAAGGTAGCCAGAGAAAACTCGCTGGGGACCCACGTCATCCATATGAGCTGACGATAAGAAACCCGCTGAAAAATCATCTGACACTTCACATCGTCCACTGCTGGACGGAAAGAAAACCATATGCTAAAGAACCCCATTTCGAAACCCTACTGAAATCACCCGCAACTCACATCGTCTAAGGATAGACGGAAAGAAAACCACGTTCAAACTCAAGACGTCTAATGATGGACGGAGAAATCCACTTATTGGGGGAACACATCGTCAATATGAATTGACGGGAAGAAAAGTCTGCCGATACCAGATGACCGACTGATCAAAGCATAACTGTTGTATGATCTGGAATACAAATAATCCGCTGAATCGTCTGAACACTGCTGCTAGATAAATGCCCCTGAACTGATCACAGAGTAATTCACGCGCCATGTGAGGCTGGTAGAAAACCTGACTTATGCTTCGTATGCATATGCATATGCTTTAATCTTTCTATGGCGTAATGCTCCATTCAGGATGGAAATGCTACGCATTTTGAAAATGACATGCAAGTATGATGCAAATATGATGATGCATGCAATATTCTAATGCAGGCTCGAGCTGCCGGAGAAAGCTGGGTACAGAAAACCACTTCAGTAACATAAATGCTGAAGACGAAGCCAACTCCGCTGGGGATAAACCGGATATCACAGGATTATCCCAGCAAAATAAATACTGGGAGAGTGAAATCAACTCCGCTGGGGATATTGGGAACTTAACCGAACACCTCGACGAAGTAATACCCTGCTGGGGAATATAACTCCGCTGTGAAATAGCAGATGTGCCGAGTATGATTGGACTTCTCTGGGGATAGCTCACCCGTACCAATGAAAAATTGGACTTTGCTGGAGAAAATAGAGGGAGTCTTCCCGCGTATTGCCGAAAATTGGATTTGGAAACTGATGCGCCAACACTGATGGGCCTCACAGTGATCGCCGACATGGATTTATGCTTTTAGGCTATCTGTGATGGGTCAGGTACAACTGACGCTGGAAAACATTCTGCCTGAATCCACAGTCTCCTGGTGGAAGAGTCAAGGGATAGTAACACGACTTCCCGACATCCGCCTCGCACTCGAAAAATTGGCTAAATCTGCTCGAATAACTCTGAATGACCCTGCTGGTACGGAGAAGACCAATCCTTTCGCTTCTGATATGCCCCAGCCTACGGGATCTCCGTGGGGATATTCCTTGAAAGGAAATCTGCAAATCTGTTCCCTGATGGTCTGATATGACATGCCCCGGTGTTCTGAACTTCGGAGAGATGCTTCACATCAAATGCTCCTCGAATAAAGAACAAACTCTGCGCTTTTAAGATGGCCTGCCCCTGATTGCAATGACTTTTGCCCCTGATTATCTGATTTAGAGTAGTGCCCCTGACTACTAGATATTTGCCGAATCTCAACCTGATTGCCCCAGGATAACTAACTTTGAAAGGCTGACCTGACTGGGGGTCACAATAGTAGCTTGCCCCTGCTCTCGGAATATTCGGGCGTTCTGCATTCTATTTTGACCATACCTTCCACTGTAGGAAACTTTTCTGCTATCAAGCGCTTACTCGCAAGTAAAACAAGTTGTTCTGCGTAAAAGACATATTAATGCAACACATATGACAGCTTTGACATCCAATCCGTTTACTGGGAAAAGGAAAAAAACAGTTTGTGGCATAAAATGCACAAAACATTTATCAACATCAGTACCAACATGGTAAGAGGAACCCTTTTAAGAGTCAGAATCGACGCGACCTTTATCGGAGTATGCTTTCGAAACAACCTGCTTCAATTAGGACTTTTGAAGGTTGTAACGTGGTCAGGTTCACGGTTTTGAAGGAAAGGATAAAGGCTCAAAGTTTATTTTAACCCATCCGCTCTCCTTGATGTTCTCCGATCCTATGCTCAGCTAATTCAACCTTAGCAATCACCTCTCAGAGGCCGAAAGATAGGAATGATAGTTCGAGAAACTTTTGGATTTTGGAGTGACAGCTACGCACCTTTCGTCTTTGACACTTGAGGTTACACGACTCGTATTTCCTTTGAGGATTTTTCTTTTGATCCTTTTCATCTTTTTCTTTTCTTATCCCTAACTTTTTCCTGGACTGACTCCTTTTGAGTTTCTTTTGATTTTTTTTTTAAGTCCAGCGGGATGCCCTCATTTTTGCCTAAGTCATTTGTTTGCTTTTCGACTTGGCGGGCTTTTGATTCTTTTTTCTTCGCTTTCTCTTTTTTCGAACGAGTCGTGTGACGCTGGTTGTCTGACTCTTTTGGGGAATGATGTGACTGTCTCACTCTTGATTTAACCATTGCGGTTTTTTAGGTACGACCTCTAGAGGTGTGATTGATCCTCGAACAGACACTCCTTTTGCGATTTGGACGCTCGGTCAAATTAGCTAACACCTACCCTGCCCCAGGTTAAGATTGAGGGTTTTTCGTTTTCAGAAAGAACTCCTACTACAAGGCTCAAAGGGGTAACAAGGGATTATCTTTCTTATATCTCCGGTGTTTAGGGATTTGAAACAATGCCTGTACATCATCAGCAGGTTTTATTTCAAAAGCATACAATATCGGAAGTTGCATGTCGTTCATTTTCGTCATCCTCCCCAGATTCCTCTTAACTAGGCGTCGGACATTTGTAAAAATAATTAGTGAACACGACTGGATTCAACCAAAACATGCATATTTATTTCATTATCATCAATTGAATGAAAGCAACAAGTTTTACAAACAAGATTGCATTTTAAACAGGAAAGAAACTACAAGCGTAAAGAAATGACAAGATAAAACAAAGAAAAATGCTAGCTTCCAAGAACCGGGCTTTCACATCTGTCCTGCTGCTGAACCAGCTATCTTCACAATCAGTTATTAGAGACAATTTGATGCTGTCCTGATCTGCTTTCAACGACCCAACCAAGTTATAGAGCTCCTCCTCCTTCATTCAGATGATTTTGGGACCTCCCTGCCCGAAGCTGATTGCTGCACTATCAAGTAGATCCTGCACTTTATGCTTGAAGGCCAGACAATCTTCAATGTTGTGCCCCTGTGCTCCTGAATGGAAATCACAGTGCTCCTTGTTATGATAACCTGCTAGGGTGTACCTGTCAGTGGAGCTAACTTCCTCTTCTCAACCAACTTCAATCGTAGCAACATCTGAAGAAGTTCGGCATACGGCATCGGAGGCACCTTAAATACCCTCAATGGCCTCTGATTTTGAGCCCCTCGCTGATTGGGATGCTGATGTCTCTTCCACTGTTGAGATCGTTGCTGTTGTTGCTGGTACCCGGGTTGACTGTTGTACACCCTTCGTAGCAAATACAACATCGGTTTCTTGACTTTCACTGTACTGATTAAAGCCCTCCTTATGCTTAGCCATTTTCTTTCTCAGATCTGCCCCAGGAATAGGCAACAGTTGTGGGCATGGAGATTCTGACACCATAGAGTCCAGGATACGCTTCTGACCCACTGTAGCTTTAGAAACATCTGTCATCTTAGCATCGACTGGGATAGGAGCAATACGTACAGCTACACCGCTTGGCGTGAATTCAATATCGTGCGAGTCAATCAGGTCTTGAACATTGTGCTTAAAAGCATGACAACCCTCGATGTCGTGTCCGAGTGCCCCAGAATGAAATTCACATTGCTTACTGGCATCGTACCCATGAGGAAGCGCTCCTGTGGGTGGGTCCAACGTTCTCTTCTCAACCAGATTAAACCTCAATAAAGTCTGCAAGAGTTCAGCATATGTTGTAGGCGGCGCCTCAAATATTCTCTTTGGTTTCCCCTCCTGAATCCTCCGTTGAGCCGGATGCACCCTCTGTTGCTGCTGCTCAGGTTCCACAGGCACCGGTGGCACGAGCTTCTTCACTGCGGCTTCGAATAGTTGATCATCCTCTTTCCTAAGCACATTCTTGACTACTTCCATGATCAAGCTCATTTGGGTCTTCAGCTGACTGTTCTCCTCTTTGAGAATCTTCTGTTCCAGACGCATCTCTTGCATGTCTCTCATCATCTGCCCCAGCTGGCTTCGGACTTCAATCAATTCAAACTGATTCTATTCCATATCTCTGAAGGAGTTCCTGCAACAAACTGGCTTGATGAGGAAATGAGACCCACGGTTCTGATGTACCTGTTAAACGATAATGCAGCGCAGAAAGCAAACACATATTCATAACGAGACAAAGAGAAACTCAAGCTACAAGCACACAGACGAACATCTCCCACATATGTACAACCAACAAAAGCAGCACGTAAGCACAAATGAGTACGAATACAATGACCCCAGCCAACAATCCTGGTGGTGGTCCGCAAACACTAGTACACAAAAGCTAAACGGATTAGGCAGGGAAAACAGATGCGACACTCGGCACAGAAACCTCTAGAAACTTCTCCCATATTCAACTGAACTCTCTGATTGACAATCTTCAGAGCACACACTTCCTGTGGAGCCTTCCATGATATTAACTAATGAACCCACATAACCGGATGACGGAGACTCGTTAATCTGAACAAAATCCTGGGGCGCGATGAAAATCCGATTAGAGTCTAACAGATCCTGAATCTGACTTCTAAGCACTTTACAATCATTTGTTGAATGCCCCTGTGCCCTAACATGGTACTCACAGCGAGCGCTGGCATCAAAACCTGGAGGATATGGTGGAATCACCGGCTTAGTCTCTTTCGGCACTATCAATCCGCTTCTGACCAGTTCTGGAAACAACTGACTGTACGACACACGGTAGCTGAGTAAACTGCCTTTCAGGTTTCCTTGGTCTCCGTGGGGCATGCTGACGCGATCGGCGATAGGATGACCGTTGACTTGAAGTGTCTGAAAACCGATCCTGAGATGCTAGAGATTCTGCGACGACGTCATTTCCTTCTTCCCACTCTTCCTGAGAACTGACAACTGACTCATTCTTGTCGACTGGGACGTAAGGGACATCTCGAAGCTTTCCGCTCTTGAGTCCTCTCTCAACAAGCTCTCCCATTCTCATCAGGCCCACAAAGCTTGTGCAGCCAAACAATTTGTCAAAATAATGGCCTTTCAGAGTACCCAAGAAGATGTCAACCATTTCTCTTTCGGAAGCGGTGGTTGAACACTAGCGGCTAATTCTTTCCATCTTTGCAAATACCCTCTGAATGATTCATTCTCCGCCTGAGATAATTCTTGCAGATGTACGAGACTAGGAGCCAAATCCAGGTTGTAATCGTACTGCTTCAGGAAAGCTCTGGCTAAATCCACCCATGATCGAATCTGATTACTCTCTAATTGCACATACCACCTCAAGGATGCCCCAGTCAGGCTATACTGAAAGCAATGGATCATCAATTTGTCATTTCGCACAAACGAAGTCATCCTTCGACAGAACATCATCAAATGCAGCTTCGGACAGCTATCTCCCGTGTACTTTTCGAACTTCGACACTTTGAACTTGTAAGGCAACACCAGATCAGGAACCAAACACATGCCTACAGCATCCAGGTTAACAGCATCTTTCACTTTCAAGGCTTTTATTCCTTCTTCCAACGCTCGGAGTCTTCTATCCTTTTCAAGAGCTCTTGGATCTACCATCCCGGCCATTGGAATATCTCTTCGGTAATTCATCACAGGGAAAGCAACACCTTGATTGTTAGCAGGAGGAGGACGTTCATTTCGGGCAACAAGCTGCTCATGCCGATCTCGGTTCTCATCCGTAGGCTGTACAACTTGGTCTGCCGTAACGTTGTTCGGGAAGTCTTCCATAGAATCATACCGATGGTTGGACGCCATAGTAAACCCTGTCAAAGTGTTAGGAGCCTGGAAATTGCCTTCAACCATAGCTACCAATTACCTGTAACTGACTACACTGCTTGATTCTGCTCAAATCTGCTTCAGCCCCTTGGTCGTCTTCAACACTCCACTCTTGCCTCAAACAATCCCCCGAGAATCCCCCTCTGATGGAAACAAAAGGCTGGATAAGTGCTCTGGCCTGCTAAAGTAATGCTATGCAATATGATTTATGCAGACAGAGATACAAAAATGCTAACGTGCATGTGTGCATTGGAGATATTTCCCCTTCAATTCCAGTGTCAGTGGTAGCAAGACGGGATAAACCATAAAGACAATATTTAGAAAAACCCTCATATATTTATTGGAATAACAGTCTTGTCAAGATGTTACACAATTATGTTCCATACAACTGATATGATAAAGGAGGATCCCGACCAACATGCCTGGTGGTGATCTCAACACAACAGAATACAAGAGAGGAATCAAGTGCGGGTACGGTCGCGGAAATCCTCAACCAGCTTCTTCGTCTCTGCGTGATTTGGTCGATAAATCAAACCTTCTATCAACTGATCCCTTTTTCTGACCGTTCCCTAGATATCTCTGACAAAGTCTTCCCAAGCCTTATCCTGAGCACCATCCCCAGGTTTGGGTCTCTTGGCATCTGCTCTATGCTGAAAATCTTCCAAATTCTTCATGGCATCAATCAGTTTGCGCTCGTCCTCGTATCGGCGGCATGCTTCTTCTTCAAGCTCTTCAGTCTTCACTTTGACCTGTTCTTCTAACTGAGCAACCTGTGTCTTTAGCTCTTCTTCCCGTTCTTTGCGTTTGGCCATAGTGAGATCCCAGTGCTCTCTGAACTTAGCTAGCTTCGTGTAGGCCCTTTCCAGCTCTTGCTTCTTAGTAGCCAGTACACTGCTAACTGAGTCTACATATAACTCCAGACGCTTCTTGGTTTCAGTCAACTCCAATAACGTAGTCTTCAGATGTTTCAGAGTTTCGGCTTGTTGCTTGGAAAAATATCCTGATTCAATCTTTTCATGACGAAGCTGGGCATTCTCCTTCTCTAAAGCCTCTTTAGCCTTTGCTAGCTCTTCTTTCTCCGCCATCAGCTGCTTGTATACCTGTATGTCCACAGTGGTAGGCTCCTCCACCGGAGAAGGATGCAATGGCTGAACCGCTGGATAAGGCATAAGGAATTTCGTAGCTCGCTCACGAATCCATTCCACATACGGGCCAGGAACTCGAATATCCCCTCTGCTACCTGAAGGCTTCCCTCTCTTGTGCAGGTTCTTCCAGGCTTTCTCAAGCCTGGTCAGCATCTCTTTCCCTATTTCCCCAGTGAGATACAGAGATTCCTGTATCTCCTCGGGCTTCGGCGCTCCCTGAGGTACATACCCAAATTGCCTGATCAATAAGGAAGGGTTGTAATTGACACACCCTTTCCTTCCTATTAACGGAACATTCGGGAATCCTTCGCATTTGAGTATGACCTCAACTCCGAATACCTCTTCGTTGACCCACACCACATTCTCGGCAGTCAACCCCATCAAGCGCTCGGGCCATCCTAGAGAATCAATAGAGGTGACAAAAGGTCCTGACTTAGGCATATGACTGGTGAACCACCTGCACAGGAGAGGTACACAGCAGGACACATTCCTTCCTCGCCGCTTTTCATTCTGGTAGTGAGTTGAATGGTGGATATCTCCCAGCAAGGTAGGAACTGGGTTTCTTCGCAGCCAAAATATAGAAAGCATCTGAGTCAACAAAATCAGGAATGTTTGGGAACAACACGATGCCAGTACACGCACACAGCAAGGATGGCGTCAAAAACAACCCAACCACCTTCCTTGGCATACTCCCGAGCCTTCTCCATCAAGACATCCAACGGAAATCCCCACACATCTCCTCTTCTGATCATCTTCCCTGTCAGCTCAGACTCTCTTAAGTACAGGATGGCAGAAAGCTCAGCCAGATTAGGCTTAGCGTCCGTACGATAGAAAGGCATCTGCTCGCGGATCGGTATATCCAAGAGTGCAGAATACTCTTCCAGGGTAGGAGCCAAAACAAAGTCAGGAAACACGAAACACCCTGAGCTCCGCATCATAAAACTGTAACAGGGTATAAATGCCGCTGATCTCATAGGCCGATGGCTGATAAACATAGGTCAGAATCCTCCCATATATCTTTCTAAAGTCTCCCATTACCCTCTTCTTAGCAATTTTAATCAACTCTAACAACAGACTGATATCCGGAGACGGAAACTTGTAGGGTAACACTCATCTTCGTGGCTTCCATGTCTTGCTAGGAAACAAACACCAGAACTGGGAGAGGGAAATATGTACCTGCCAATACACACACGTTAGTTGAATGCAAATGGTAATACAATGATGCAATATGATAAAATAAGGCAATCTGTAAACACAGGGGCTATGCTGTAGCCTGAAGAGGAACATCTCTGTGATCAAGAACAGAAAACCACCATAGTCACCAGAACCCTCATGACACTAACTATCATCTGATACTCAAAATATCAATCCCCTGGTAAGAAATCCATCTGAACCTCTGTATCTGACGAGAAAAACATCTGATAATAGTATCAACCTCAGACAAGAAACCCATCTGATCCAAACAACACACCTGGAGATGAATCAAGAACACCGTCTGATAACACTGAATCATGGTTCCGAAGGCCAGTTTTCCTGCAATAACCCAATCCCTCTCACAGGTATGATAGACCTAATCCACGGACAAAGGTACGGCATCCTATGCGGTCATCAGCGTCACAGACTTTCATGAATGACGATACGATTCCTAGAAGGAGTGGCATCATCGAGTCATGAAGAGGCCTCACTTAGCTGACTTCCAAATGATCGGTCCCCAGAGTCGACAATCCTCACGTCTGGACTCCCTCAGATCCTCAGGACCGGAAAGGAGCACCTCTGCGAGAACCTCGTCTGAGCGCAGATTTCGTAGGGAACTGTGCCTGCTCAGCAGACAAGTTCGTCTACTACTCTCCACAACTATATCTAGGTGCATACTCAAGCCCAGGTCACGGCTTCTCACTCACAGTAACCTCCCTTGCCACAACAATAATCACAATAATATAATGCTGGAAAACAAATGCGGAAAGGTAAAGGTACGGAAAAGTAAAGTGCAGAAAGATAAAACACAGATGCGCAAACACCCAACAAATAAACACCCAAGCGCTAGGATTGACTCGCGTAGGGGATGGGAAAACGGTCCCAGCACCAGGGATGGGAAAAGTCCCTAGATGCTATATATCCCCAGCAGAGTCGCCAGCTGTCGCTACTGTGAAAATCGGCGCCGGCTTGACAGGAGAGTCGCCACCGTGCGTTATTTATCCCTCAGAGCGGGAAAGAAAACGCTCGAAGTAAACCTCGCAAAGACGGAAAAGGTATGGTCATCACAACCAAAACCTGGATTCTCGGGAGTCCGGTTACGCAAGGGGAAGGTATTAGCACTCCTCACGTCCGTCGTACTCGACGGGATCCACGCTTGGTGTTTATAAGGAAAAGGGTGTGTTTATCTATCTACGCTAATGGTCAGTCTGAAAGAAAATAAAAGGACAGGACTCGACAGAACATACGGTGTTCTGGGCCTACGTACTCCCTCGTGCAATGGGAAGTCAGAGTCTAACGTAGTTCGACTACCTGCGTCTAAACGGGGAAAAGGTTGCTCGCCAGGACATCGCGTCCTGTGCCTACGTACTTCCATACGGCATGGAAGATCAGAGCAAACGTAGTTCGACTAACTACGGCTAACCTGGGGGTTCTCACACAGCAGTGAGAAAGCAAACCTGGTTCTACAGGTTCGGGAACCTACAACTACGATCTGGTCTCAAATGCGCTCGGGCAAGAGAAAGGGATACCAATTAGTCGTCAGCGGGAAAGTCTCGATTGCACAGCATGAGAGAACAAAAGGTTAGTTGTTAGTGTGCTCGCTAGGATATCGCATCCTATGCCTACATATCCTCGTCTGGTACGAGGAATCAGAGCAGCTGTAGTTCGACTAACAACGACCCAAGCTACTCAAAAGCTCCTACTGAAAGGAAAGGGAAAAGATACCCTAAAACTATAGCTGAAAAAGGGGAATCTACCTACTGTTATCATGCTGGTTGACCATCCTAATGTCTATCATAAACGACTCCGCAGCGGAGAAGTCAGAGCTCCTAAGGGATCATGGCAACAGGACTAAAACGGCAAACAGGAAATACTGCAAAGTAAAGAAATACTAGAAATATGCATGAATGCAACAACTAAACAATCAAGGCGCAAAGGCCGCAAACCACAGAGGCAAGGGAGCTCAGCTCTACCAAATACCAATAAGCAAAGCCACTCAATAACAAACAAGCAGAAGGAGGACACCTCAACTTCTCATGCACACAAAGCCTACTTCTAAGATGCACCTACCTCAGAAATATCTATATGAATTCCTAAGTCTAATGCAGCACAACACCACACAAGTCAACAACATAAAGAGAAGGCAAGCCAGCCTGAAAAAACTCCTATCTAAAACTTAAACTAAAACCCTGAGCAGGACCCCTAAACCACCCTAAAACAACCCTAATCTATCCCTGAACAAAACTCTATGCAACACCTTAAGCAAATATCTAAGAAAAACTCTAATCAAAACCCTAAGCAAGAGGAAATCAAATCCCCCTCCAAGCTTCAGAACAAGCTTACCAAAGAAAGGGAGCTAAGCAGACAAACTCATAGTGCCTTCCTCGGGAAAGTACCAGGAGGTTACCACTCAGGAATCATATCCTATGCGGCTCAACCACTGTGAACGGTTTACATTCCTCCTCAGAAGAAACTAAACTCACACGAAGGCTCCAACATCATTGGATATTTGAGAAAGCCTATAAGAACTAGGGGAACTAAGTGAGCAGACCCATAGGACCTTCCTCAGGAAAGTACTAGGAGGCTTCCACTTAGGAATCGTATCCCATGTGGCTCAACAACTGTGATCAGTTTACATTCCTCCTCAGGAGAAACTAAACTCACATGAAGGCTCCAACATCATTGGATACTTAAGAAATCCTAGATGAACTAGATGAACTAAGTGAACAGACCCATAGGACCTTCCTCGGGAAAGTACTAGGAGGCTTCCACTTAGGAATCGTATCCCATGTGGCTCAACAACTGTGATCAGTTTACATTCCTCCTCAGGAGAAACTAAACTCACATGAAGGCTCCAACATCATTGGATACTTAAGAAAGAGGTGAGAAGAAAGGATGAAAGTCATTCATAGTGCCTTCCTCAGGAAAGTACCATAAAATCCCTTCAAACTTCAGGATCTCGAACCTCACAAACAGAGAACAAGCTCCTAGGCTAGGCCTCAATCCACTGCATCCTTGCAAGCTCCAACAGGACTTCATCCAGCCTCCATCTTCAAGAAGAAACTACAGATCCTCAAACCACAAGAAACTATCTCTGAAGTTCAACCCTAGTTGAACTTCAAAGTCAGGAGCCATCAAGACTTCTCCTATCCTCAAGCTCAGACAAAAAATAACAGAATACCCTACAAAAACCTACCAAAAATCTAGGGGAAACCTACATGGCTCTATGATCCCAAGATCAAATCTCAAAGCCTAAGTCAACTTCTAAGGCTACTAAACAATCCCTAACATATGAATGGTCAGGGGTTACCGACAAGTTGTGAGGTCTCTATTCTCTAACCCTAAAACAATATTAATCAACCTCTAAAAAATCTATTAAAAATCTATGGGGAACATGCATTAGTCTAGTGCAACATACTGAAAAACCAAAGCAAAATTCATTACCGGATGAAAGAACTAAAATCAACAAGGCAGACGTGCCACAAACCAATTATTCAATATCAATTAAAATGCAAAAATGCCAAATAAAAATAAAATGCATGATCAAATTAATGTTTTTGTACTATAAAATTCTACATTGAATTACGAGCATATGGAAAAAAGAATGGGATTATTTGATCGAATCTACTATTTTTTATGAATTTTCTAATAATATGCATGAACTAAAAGATATTAAAAAGTCATTTAAATGGAAAATATGCTAAAAATAGCAAACAAAAATAAAATGGCATTTTTATTTTTATATAATCTTCTAGACATTATACTGACCTATAGCAAATAGAAGAATTAAAAACATTGATTTTTTTCTATTTTTTATGAATTATATAAGATGCAAAAAAAAGTGTTAAAAGAAATCAAAGAATAAAAAAATGAATAAAAGGGAGGGGGTTTAGCAAAAGCAATTCCTAGTTATTATTGTATTGGGCCCACGCTAGGGGGGGCGTGAATATCAATTACGCAGGGTCCATGGCCCATCATAAAATCTAATAAAAAACAGAAAGAAAGAAAAACGCATGGGGGGTGCAAGCAGAAACAAAATACCATTCAATCCCCATTTGGGCCTGCGCCTAGGGGGTGCGAATAGCAGTGGGGCCTAAAGCCCAGTCCAATTCACCACTCAGCTTCTCACGCAGGGGGGGACGATGAGTAAACGAGGGGTACGTTTCAGCAGGCGAAATTGGGCCTTGAACCCAATCTGAAACCCTAGCCCAAAACCCTAACAACAAAACCTATCTCATTCCCCAATTCCCTGATCACTGTTCACCTACCCAAACCCTAGCCGTTCATCCCCAACCTCCCATCCTCTCTAAACAATCTCTGATCTCTCTCAAATAATCGAACCAAATTCTAAAAACTTCTCAAGCAAAACACCTCACTCTCATACAAGATTCTTCCGCGCAAGATCTAAGCTTAAACTAAATGCTAAATGAAACCCCAACGAAACCCTATATTCAACAATCGACAACGAATCCAGAGTGGAAGAACGACGCACCTGGCTTGAAGTGTGAACGACGCCGTGAGTTCTTGACGTTCGTTGAAGAATTTGAAGAAATTCTGGAGGATCTTGAGAAATCGCTTGAAGATCAATAATCTGGGTGACGTTTGAAGACGATCTGGACAACTTTCATAGTGGATGAGCGTTCTTGAACGTTCTGAGAGTTGGTGAAGGTCGATAGAGATCGAAGCTTTTCTGGGAAAGACTTGAGAGATGATGAACACTGGTAACGAATCTTGGAGTTTTCTGGAGAAGATCTTGGTGACTGCATGAACACGGTTGAAGAAAGCTTGAAGTTTCTGGGGAATGTTGATGAAAGTCTATGAGTTTCTGGAAACTCGTATGAAGTTTCCGGCGGCGCTTAAACTTTCCGGTGAGGTGATGATGACGGTGGACGAAGGAGGAAGAGGGAGAAAGAGGGAGATCAGAGGATTTTCTGCAATTTTGCAGTTTCAGGCGAGGGACGGCGGCCGGAGTTGGTTGGGGTTGTCGGCGGTGGGAGTTCAGGGGGGATGCATGGCCGGCGGCAGGGTTCCGGTGAGGCTCAGGTGAAGGTCTGTGGGGAGGACAAGTGGCAGGCGTGAGGATTGGTGGAGAGCATGCAGGGCGCCACGTGGCCTGAGAGAGAGGGAGCTGAAGATTGAGGTGGCGTGATTCTGAGTGCAGAGGGTTGTGAGGTGGGTCCTCTTGAGTGCAACGTGTGGCATCACTTTTATAGTGACAAGTGGCGTTTTTTGCTGAATTCTGGACAAAAATAGATGGACTGAAAATGATTGGGCTTCAAAACCCTAATTGGGCCCACGAAAAAGACTGTAATGAACCCAAAAAAAGCTGAAATAAAAAAAGAAATTATCTAATTAAAACTAATCCAAACTTAAACCCAATTAACTACAAATTAACACCGCAACTAACTGAAAATTAATCTATCCTAATTAATCTTGATAAACCCTAATAAGACCCTAAACAAGATTAAAATCCTAATTATCCCTATTATTCCTAAAAAACAGAATTAACACCTAACTAAATTCTATATTAAACTAATTACCCTAATTAAATCTAAAAGACGAATTAACCTCTAATTAACTTCTATATAATTTCTATTAAAATTCTATAAAAGTCTATACCATTTATTTATAATATCTATTTAAAAGAAAAACTATATTAAAACAAACTCTATTTATTTCTATTTAAACTATTAAAATCCCTATTAACATAAAAGAATAATCTATATTCTTTTCTATATTACTCTAAAAAACATTTAAAAGCTATTAAAAATATTAAAACCTATTTAAATTCTAAAAAAATCTATAAAGCTCTAGAAAAAGATTTAAACTATTTAAACAATGTTAAAAATCTATTTAAATCCTAAAAAATCTAAAAAGCCTATTAAACATCTACAGAAAGCTATTAAACCCTAAAAGAATGCAGACAAATGCAAATGACCACCATAAAAGAGCGCGCGAGACCAGATCGAATCGAACAGACCCCCGGGCATCAGAATATCCCGAAAACTACCATGTGAGCTGCACACCAAGGAGCACACAATTTTCCCGACAATAAAACCCTGATTATCTGGGCTGGACCTGAAATATCCGGTAAATGAACCCAAGCTATAACCCTGACATCCTCTGTCTGTACACAAGCGTCATGCATCTGATATGCGAATATGAATTTAAACCACGAGTCAGATAGGAGAACCGGTTGGTCAAATTTTAGGGTGCAACACACAGGTATTGTCTATTGTATTGTATTTTTGTCGTTTCCACCGTTTTGCAACTTGCACACTAAGTGTTCGGTAAATTGCCTCAACCAAATTTCTTTTCCTTTTTCATTTCTGTTTCTTACTTTTGATTTCATCATGATGCGTTGGCTTGGAAAGTGATATAACACGACTTGTTTTGGCTTTGACTCGCACGACTTGTTTCAAAGGCTCGGAGAGTCTGCTTTGGGTATTGTAAATGGCCATCAAGTGCCATAACTTGGGCAAACTTATGCAGCCTTTATCTGGGGGAAAATTTCCTTCAGGCAGTAATGATGAATTTGTATAATTAGGTTTTCATTTTTTCACAACTCTGCCTTAATTTCAACTTCATTGCAAACTTGACAGGATGAAACATCATTACTTCGATACCAATTGTGAAGATTAAGGAATGATTTTACACACCAAGTTTAACATCACCATTTGTGGTTAAGTTAAGCCACGAGTCCCTCACAAATTCATCATGTTTATTTTTTGTTATAGGGTCATAATGGAAACTCTGCAGGCACCGTCACTGTGATATTGTCAAGGCTATCTTGGTTGGAGAAACATTATTGCTACATCATTTGAATACCCTACGCAGTAAGTGTTATGGCTTTCATCCTTAATGCACGAATTTGGCTAACAGTGATGCATATTACTGGTTTTTTGGTAGTCTCTTCAAAATTGAATTTACACTGCCTTTTAGATTGGTACGGTTATGTTTCTGTGTTAATGGTGCTTGGTCCTGGATAACGTATTTGTATCCTAGGGAAATTTCTCCTGCAGGTTACTTCGCTGGCATTCATCGCCTAAACAAATTGGACGGGTATGCTTTGTTGCATACTCCTTTCCTTTGCGACGAGAAGTTACAGTTCTAACTCGTGTTTTTCATCTTTGTCTTCTATTTTGCACCTATACTGGTGGGTAACTAGGAGAAGTCTGAGCTCAAGTCACAACAGAGGCAAATGTAAATGGTAGCTAGAGAAGGTACTGCTAAAGTAACTTCTAAAGGCTCGTTGATCCTGTCGTTGACAGTACCGTTAAGTGCAGGAGGTAACATCACAGCCTGTTCCTCAAGCATTTCTGTTGCATTCAATTGATATCCTCTTTTTAAGAAATTAGAATGGGGTGATAAACTTGTAACATAAATTTCTTGGATGGATCAGTTTACATTTCGTCGTGTAAGTTGTATTAGGTTTGCATGGAAAAGCCATCGGTATTCCAAGCTAGAGCTGATTTGAGAGACTGCTTCTAATCCTGGACAAGCAAGAGCAAGGTTTTGTTGTGGTGGGATCAAGCATTTGCGCTAATGGTGAACACAATATTAACACCAGTAACAGCTCGCGTGATTAGAAGTCAAGAACAAAACTATCTTCTTCCAACCGTCGTCGCATTGAAGTTTAACAACTCGCATGATTAGAAGTCAAGAACAAAAATGTGAATCCGACGAGAGTGTGTGGATTCAAATGAAGGAAATTGTTAAGTTTACTGGACCAGCTATAGGGTTATGGCTATGTGATCCGCTTATGAGTCTGATTGATACTGCTGTTGTTGGTCAGGGAAGCTCAACTGAGCTTGCTGCTTTAGGTATCATTCCAATCCAATTCAATCCAACACAGTTATTAATAATATATACTTGTAAATTGCATTTTTTGATGTCTGGTTAAGTCACCTCAGTTGGTAGCTGAGCAGCGGATTTTATGATTTCTCATTTCCCTTGACCAGGTCCTGCTACGGTTGTTTGTGATTACATGAGTTTAAAGTTCATGTTTCTGTCCATTGTTACATCCAATATGATTGCTACTTCCCTTGCTAAACAGGTTTAGCTTATTTCATTTTAAACTCATTTTTTCAATATATCAGCCCAAGACTGATTTGCTTAAAGCAGTTGCGGTATTTGCGGCGGCTGCAACTGGGACAGTAGCAATTAACCATTCTTGGGTGGCTGCTAATCAGGTTCGGTATTGTCATTTTACCTGATTTCACTTCTGCTAAGTTTCACAATGAAGTACATGCATTTGTAGAAAAATATTTGAGTATGATAAATTCTGAAAGTTGGAAGTTCTATGTGATTTCTTGCGGCAGGATCTTGCTATGGCATTGCTATTTGTAATAGGATATGCAGGCATCATATTTGAAGAATCTCTAGCTTTCAATAAAAGCGGAGTCGGGCTAAACTTTCTGCTTATTATAGGTATGTCTTCTTCTACTTTTCTCAACTTTCTGCTTCACAATCCTTCAAACTTTCCTTTATTCTCTTATGCTTATTATAGGTTGAGACTTTAAAATGTGCTATATCCCTCCTTGCCTTGGGAAGAACATGGAGAACAGAGGGCGTTATCGACAATAACAGGTCATACTTTTTATATAAATCAATATTCTTGGCTGCTTAATTACCTCGAGGAGACTTTTGTTTTTAACTTTGTGAGCCTGAATTATAACTTCTTCACCTTATATAATATATCACTGTCGCACTAGGTCATCAAAACATACACCAGATAACTTTTGAAGCCAAATACCATTACTACCACCACATACCATTATCATCCAAGCAAAAAGATAGGACGCAGAGGTTTTGGCACAGTTTATCAGGTATTCAGGTCACCGGTTCTTGCATAAATTACAACATTATGGAATTAGTATGCTTTGTTAATCAGTTGATTTAGGATTTCATTTGCTATGCAAGTGTTAATATTAAACAAGTTAGGGCTATGTACTATGCAATGGAAGACTTTATCATTTTTTCGGGGCTGTAAAAAATCGCTGATGTAGTATTTAGAGAAGAAATTATGACTTATATGTTGTTCATTTGAGGTTATATACAACTACAAGAATGAAAACATCTATTGGCAGAGTTGGTTATAAACTAATTTGCTACAGCTTAGGATACATAAATAGAACCACAAAGGATAAGCTATAAAACAAAGTAATTTAGATCTTAATCTATCCATACTAAACTGTCTGCTTCGTGGCACCATCATAGTGGGTTATGGCGGAAAAATCCCCAGTATCAGCCGATATTTACCACTGCGGCGAAGCCCATAAACCGCCATTGATATCAGCCTGACGCCACCATGGCCAATATTCAATAACTGTGATATACACTAGTTCAAGTTCAAGCTATCTTTACACCCTCAAGTTGGTGAATAGATATCAATCATGTTCAACATGCTTACAAAAAGTTTAAACTTAGGTTGAAATAACTCTGCGGGCAAGGATGTGTTCTAGTTGTTGAGTGGATGGAACAAATGAATTACATATATCTTTGTCATCTATTTTCCCTTTTGTCAAGTGTCTATCAATTTTCATATTTTCATAAGTTTGGTTATGTCGTGCTGCACTGGGTTTTGAACAATGCTTGTAGCAGCCTTAATATCACAGCTTCATTAGTAGGTTTATAGGGAAATTGAAATTCTTCAATAGGTTATTTTGTGTATAATGTCACAGAAGAAGCAAAAGAGTTTCGTGGTTGGTCGAGTTGTTGCGGAAGGCCGTGTTTGAGAGTTGTAGTGGTAATGAATATTGCTTTGTTAATTCCTACTTGTTCATATTATATGTATCACACAAAAGCAAGAACAACTCTGATGTGACTTTGGTGTTTCAAACTACAGGTCTGGATTGAGAGTTAATGGCTTGTTGTTTGGTTTTGAAAGGCGAAAAAGGTAACGACGGCAAGTCCGGTTTCCTTTCTGGCGTGACTGTGAGGTCATGATTTATGGTACAAATATAGTGATGGGAGTAAACTTGTGCAGAGTGCAGGATTGAGCATCGGTAAATGACGTTATAACATGAGCTGAGTTTTCATGGTTTAAGTACTTTTCTTT
>CAWUDS030000401.1:76159-121851 GCA_963859935.3 Lathyrus sativus | reverse complement strand
TTTTTGGTCCAAAGCAGTTTTTTCGTGGGCCCAGATTGTGCAGGTTGGAGGCCCAAAATCCTTTCAGGTTCGTGTTTTGTCCATTTTTGTCCAAGGAAATGCCACTTGTCAGTTATATAATGAGCCACGCGTGTACTATCAGAGCTGGCCACCTCATTGATCTCACACTCTCAGACTTCACCACGCGTCTTCCCTCTCTCCTCTCCCACTCCACGTGCCACACATGCAAGCCCTCACCGTGCCACTTGGCTTCACCTGATCATCGCCGGTTGCATGGCCGACGGCCCATGCAACCACCGTCCCCAACCTCGCCGGCCACCGCACCTGAACCCCTCCGGCCACCGTAACTTCCAATCGCCGGCAACCCTAACAATCTTTCAACTGTCTCTCCGACCATCACAACAGTCACCGGAAAGCTCAAACTCCACCGGAAAATTCATGCGAAACTCATCCAATTTCCAGAATTCTCCATGTCTTCATCTCCCTCGTTCGATCTCCATCGCCATCATCCTTCAATAATCCCAGAATCTTCATCCTTTCCAGACGATCTTCATCTTCATCCTTTCCAGACGATCTTCATCCTCCATCAGAATTCTTCAGTTTTCCAGCCCAAAGTTCATACCATCTTCATAGATCCTCCAGTACCTTTTCCAGAAACTGACCATTCATTCATCAGGACCTTCGATCTTCATCCAGATCTGGATCTTCAGCAAGATCATCAACCATCCATGAACGCCATACTTTTCCAGAATTGATTGAATATTCGTACGAATTCTTCGTCAACGAGTTGTGTTCATCAAGAGTTTCAACAGAACTCAAAAGATCTTCATCAATACATGCGTCTTCATCTTCGAGAACAAAGGATATATGGACATTCAAGCGAATCTCCAGAAAAGAATCAATCATCACGCTCATCCCTTCATCAAGATCGTTCGGAAGCTTCACATCAATCTTCGTCATCGATCTCCAGAAACTTCCTCCAAGATCTTCATTTGATCATCATCAATCTTCAAGAAACCTTCAGGTTCATCAATGTTCTTGCACGTTCATCCATCAACATTTCTAGAAATCATCATTATCATCATCGATCGTCAAGAACGAACCTCACCCCAGTTCGTCAGCTCCAAATGAACATCATCAAGACCTTTCTAGATTTCTTCAAGCCACATCAGTTCTCCAGGTCATCAACACATCATCATCATCACTGTTTGATCCTCGTCAAGAACACGGTTCTTCAAGAGCTTCCTCTGGTTAGATCTACTCGCATCAATTACGTGATTATGATTCCTTCATCGACGGTTGTTATGGTCAAGGTGTTTACTGGTGAGATGTGAACACTGATGGAATTGGTGGTGTGTGAGATGAGGGGTTAGAGACGGAGAAGAAGAGGTGGAGAGAGAATCAGAGAAGACGAAGGTTTGAGAGAGGGAAGGGGAAACGGCGCAATGAACAGTATTTTGGGGGAATTAGGGTTCTGGGAATGTGGATTGGGCCTTGGGCCCATCAGTCTGTTGCATCCGTACACACCCTCCGTTTTTGGCACTTACCTCCATTTTTTTGTTGTTGTCAGTTGGGCTGGGCCCATATGCTATCCACACGCCGTTCTCACTTCCAGCACCTCCCCCCCCCCCTTTTTTTCTCCATTTGTTTTGCTGAAGGGTGCTGTTGGGCTGGGCCCTCAGGGCTGTTTTGTTTTTTCTGTTAACACATCCCCTGTATCATGTGTACCCCCTCCCCTTTGTATTTCTTTTTTTTCTTTTTTCTTTTATATTCATTTGTTTAGGGTTTTATATGAAAAAAGAAATACAATAAAAAGAATGTTGAGAAAAAAAATAAAAATAAAAATATTTTGAAAAAGAAAAGAGAAAAAGAAATAGAGAAAAGAAGTATAGAAAAAATATGAGAAAAAAGAATATGAAAAATATTTTGAAATAGAAAAAAGAAAGAAATGAAAAAAGAAGAAAAATAGTATGGAAAAGAGGAAAAAATATTAGTGTAGATTTAATATTTTTTGGAGTATATTTTCTTCATGGAGTTTATTTTAGGGATAGTTTTAGAAGTCCATTTGTTAGGGGACTCTTTACACTTTTAGAGGTAGTTTTAAATGTCCACTTGTTAGGGGACTATTTTCCATTTGATTTTTCATTATAGATGGCTAGGATAGTATTTTCTAGGAGATTATTTTCCCGTATTCGATCATTGTAACCATTTTTCTGAATATTAATAAAATGAGATTTGAGCTGTGGTCCCGAAAGTAGCCGAACTACAGCTGCTCTGATTTCTCGTACCAGACGAGAATATGTAGGCATAGGATGCGATATCCTAGCGAGCACACTAACAACTAACCTTTTATTCTCTCGCTGCTGTGCGATCGAGACTTTCCCGCTGACGACTGATTGTTATCCCTTTGTCTCTTGCCCGAGTGCATTTGAGACCAGACCTTAGTTTTTCCCATAGGTTCCCGTACCTTTAAAACCAGTTTAATTTCTCACTGTTGTGTGAGAACACCCAGTTTAGCCGTAGTTAGCCTGAACTACGTAAGCTCTGATCTTCCATGCAGTGTGGAAGTACGTAGGCACAAGACGCGACGTCTTGGCGAGCCAATTTCCCTATAGTTTCCCGAACTACGTTGACTCTGACTTTCTCTCTTGAGAATACGTAGGCGTAGAGTGCGATGCTCTATCGAGTCAATTCCCTTCCGTTTAGATTTAGCAGCCGTAGATAGATTGTTTTTGCATCCTTTAGACAACCCAAGCAAGCGTGGAATCCCGTTCGAGTACGACGGACGTGAGGGGTTGCTAATACCTTCCCCTTGCGTAACCGACTCCCGAACCCAGGTTTTGGTTGCGATGACCATACCCTTTCCCGTTTTTTTGCGAGGTTTACTTCGAGCGTTTCCTTTCCCTCCGTTGGGATAAATAACGCACTGGTGGCGACTCTTCTGTCAGCCGGCGACGCCGATTTTCGCAGTAGCGACAGCTGGCGACTCTGCTGGGGACTGCGATAGTTCCCCATGCATGTGGGATCCAACATCCCCTAAGAGAGTCAATCCTAGCGCTTGTTTGCTTGTCTTTTTGGGTGTTTATTTTGTTTTATTTATCGCTTTTATCTGTTGCCGTTGTGCTGGGGAGGGAGGTTACTTTGAGTGATAGTCGAGGACCTGGGCTGCTTGAGTATGCATTTAGATGTAGTTGTGGAGATTAGTGGGCGAACCTGTCTGCTGAGCAGGCCGAGCGTCCCCACGAAATTCACGCTCAGACGAGGTTCTCTCCGAGGTGCTTCTCTAAGGTCCTGAGGATCATAGGGGAGTCCAGACGTGAGGATTGTCGACTCTGGGGAACCGATCAATTGGAAGTCAGCTAAGTGAGGCCTCTTCATGAGATGACGATGCCACTCCTTCTGGGAATCATATCATTCCTCATGAAAGTCTGTGACGCTGATGACCGCATAGGATGCCGTATCTTAGGTCCATACCTGTGATTGGGGGGGTTTTTCTTTTTGCGAAACCTTGACTTCCAGACTACCAGCTATCCTGGTGTTCTCTTTTAGAGAGAACGTACTCCGTCAGCAGTGCAGTAGCACTCAGAGTTTGTTGTGTGGGGGCTGTGATCCCGTGTTTTGTTTGTTGCATTGCATTGCATTTGCATAGGCAACTTTGCATCATATTGCAGAGCATTTCTCCAGTTAGCCAGAGTTCTGATCCAGCCTTTGTTTCCTGAAGGTGAGTACTCGGAGTTTGGTTTGAGCAACTGTTGATTGTCAGAGGACGACCAAGGGGTTGAAGCAGATTTGGGCAGAATCAAGCAGTGTAGTCAGTTACAGGTAATTGATAGCTATGTCTGAAGGCAATTTCCAGTCTCCTAACACCTTGGCAGGGTTTATTATGGACGTCCAATCTTCGGTATGATTCTATGGAAGACTTCCCGCAAGCGAACAACGTTACTACAGACCGAGTTGTACAGGCTACTGTTGAGAATCGAGATCGACATGAGCAGTTTGTTGCCCGAAATGAACGTCCTCCTCCTGTTAATAATCAAGGTGTTGTTGTCCATGAGAGGAATCCACGCAGAGATATCCTGGTAGCCAGGACTGTAAACTCAAGAGCTTTGGAAAGTGATAGAAGGCTCCGAGCATTGGAAGAAAGAGTTAAAGCTTTGGAGGTCAAAGATGCTGTTAACCTGAATGCTGCAGACATGTGCTTGGTTCCTGACCTGGTGTTGCCTTATAAGTTCAAAGTGCCGAAATTCGAGAAGTACGCGGGAGATAGATGTCCGAAGCTGCATTTGATGATGTTCTGTCGAAGAATGACTTCGTTTGTGCGAGATGACAAGTTGATGATCCATTGCTTTCAGTATAGTCTGACTGGGGCATCTTTGAGGTGGTATGTGCAGTTAGAGAGTAATCAGATTCGATCATGGGTGGATTTAGCCAGAGCTTTCCTGAAGCAGTACGATTACAACCTGGATATGGCTCCTAGTCTCGTACATCTGCAAGAATTATCTCGGGCGGAGAATGAATCATTCAGAGGGTATGTGCAAAGATGGAAAGAATTGGCTGCTAGTGTTCAACCACCGCTTCAGGAAAGAGAAATGGTTGACATCTTCTTGGGTACTCTGAAAGGCCATTATTATGACAAATTGTTTCGGTTGTACAAGCTTTGTGGGCCTGATGAGAATGGGGGAGCTTGTCGAGAAAGGACTCAAGAGTGGAAAGCTTCGAGATGCTCCTTATGTCCCAGTTGACAAGAATGGGTCAGTTGTCAGTTCTCAAGAGGAGTGGGAAGAAGGAGAAATGACGTCGTCTCAGAATCTCTAGCATCTCAGGATCAGTTTTCAGACACTTCAAGTCAGCGGTCATCCTGTCGTCGATCGCGCCAGCACGCCCACAACGAAGACCAAAGAAACCTGAAAGGCAGTTTACTCAGCTACCGGTGTCGTACAGTCGGTTGTTGCCATATTTGGTCGAAAGTGGATTGATAGTGCCCGAAAGAGACTAATCCAGTTGATTCCGCCGTATCCTCCAGGTTTTAATGCCAGCGCCCGCTGTGAAGTACCATGTTGGGGCACAGGGGCATTCAACAAATGATTGTAAGGTGCTTAGAAGCCAGGTTCATGGACCTGTTAGACTCTAACCGGATTTTCATCACGCCTCAGGGTTTTGTTCAGATCAACGATTCTCCGTCATCCAGTTGTGTGGGTTCATCAGTTAATATCATGGAAGACTTCACTGGGAGTGTGTGTTCTGAAGAAGGTCAAACGGAGAGTTCAGTTGAATATGGGAGAAGCTTCTAGAGGTTTCTGTGTCGGGTGTCGCACCTGTTTTCTCTGCTGACCCATTTAGCTTTTGTGCATTAGTGTTTGCTGACCACCACCAGGATTGTTGGCTGGGGTCATCGTATTTGTACTCATTTGTGCTTACGTGCTGTTTTGTTGGTTGTACATGTGTGGGAGATGTTCATCTGGGTGCTTATAGCTTGAGTTTCTCTTCGTCTTGGCTTGAATATGTGTTTGCTTTCTGCATTGCATTATGATTTAACAGGTACATCAGAACCGTGGGTCTTATTTCCTCATCGTCCAGTTTGTTGCAGGAATTCCTTCAGAGATATGGAACAGAATCAGGTTGAATTGATTGAAGTCCGAAGCCAGCTGGGGCAGATGATGAGAGATATGCAAGAGATGCGTCTGGAGCAGAAGATCCTCAAAGAGGAAAACAGTTCAGCTGAAGACCCAAATGAGCTTGATCATGGAAGTAGTCAAGAATGTGCTGAGGAAAGGGGATAGATCAGCTATTTTGAAGCCGCAGTGAAGGAGCTCGTGCCACCTGTGCCTGTGGAACCTGAGCAAGTACAACAAAGGTGTACATCCGGTTCAGCAGAGGATTCAGGAGGGGAGGCCAAAGAGGGTATTTGAGGCGCCACCTTCAACGTATGCTGAGCTCTTGCAGACTTTATTGAGGTTCAAAATGGTTGAGAAGAGAACAATGGAACCACCCACAGGAGCACTTCCTTATGGGTACGATACCAGTAAGCAATGTGAGTTTCATTCTGGGGCACTCGGACACGACATCGAGGGTTGTCATGCTTTTAAGCACAATGTTCAAGACCTGATTGACTCGAAAGATATTGAATTCACGCCAGAGCGGCGTAGCTGTACGTATTGATCATGGTCCCAGTTGATGCCAAGATGACGGATGTTTCTAAAGCTGCAGTAGGTCAGAAACGTATCCTGGACTCCATGGTGTCAGAATCTCCATGCCGACAACTGTTGCCTATTCCTGGGGCAGATCTGAGAAAGAAGATGGCTAAGCATAAGGAGTGCCTTAATCAGTACGGCGGAAGTCAAGAAACCGATGTTGTTTTGCTACGAAGGTTGTTCAACAGTCAACCTCGTGGTACCAGCGACGACAGCAACGATCTCAACAGTGGCAGAAGGCAACAACATCCCAATCAGCGAAAAGCTCAAAATCAGAGGCCGGTGAGGGTATTTAGTGTGCCTCCGATGCCATATGCCGAACTTCTTCAGGTGTTGCTACGATTACAGTTGGTTGAGAAGAGGAAGTTAGCCTCGCTGACAGGTACGCCTCTAGCAGGGTATGATATCAAGGAGCACTGTGATTTCCATTCAGGAGCACCGGGGCACAATATTGAAGATTGTATGGCCTTCAAGCACAAGGTGCAGGACCTACTTGATAGTGCAGCTATCAATTTCGGGCAGGAAGGGCTCAAAATCATCTGAATGAAGAGTAGGGGCTCTATAATTGGATTTGGTCGATGAAAGCAGATCAGGACAACTTCGAGTTGCCTCTAATAACTGATGGTGAAGATGGCTAGTTCAGCGGCAGGACAGATATGAAAGCCTGGTTCTCAGAAGCTGGCATTTTCCTTTGTTTTATCTTGTCATTTCTTTACGTTTGTAGTTTCTTTCCCGTTTAAATTGCAATCTTGTTCGTAAAACTTGTTGTTTTCATTCAATTGATGATAATGAAATAAATATGCATGTTTTGATTAAATCCAGTCGTGTTCACTAATTGTTTATATAGATGTCTCAACGCTTGGTTAAGAAGGATCTGAGGAGGATGACGAAAAGTGAACGACATGCAACTTCCGATATTGTATGCTTTTGAAATAAAACCTGCTGATGATGTACAGGCATTGTTTCAAATCCTTAAACACAGGTGATATAAGGAAGATAATCCCTTGTCAACCCCTTTGAGCCTGGTAGTAGGAGTTCTTTCTGAAAACGAAAAACCCTCCATCTTTAACCTGGGGCAGGGTAGGTGTTAGCTAATTTGGAACCGAGCGTTCAAGTTGCAAAAGGAGTGTCCGTTCGAGGGTCCATCACACCTCTAGAGGTCGTGCCTAAAAAACCACAATGGTTAAATCAAGAGTGAGACAGTCACATTATTCTCCAATGAGTCAGGCAACCAGTGTCACACGACTTGTTCGGAAAAAAGAGAAAGAAAAAAGGAGGATCAAAAGCCCGCTAAGTCAGAATTTCGAAGCAAATGACTTAGGCAAAAATGAGGGCATCCCGCTGGACTAAAAAAAAAATCAAAAGAAACTCCAAAGAGTCGGTCCAGGCAAAAGTTAGGGATAAGAAAAAGATGAAAGGATGACAAAAGAAAAATCCTCAAACGAAATATGAGTCGTGTGACCCCGAGTGTCAAAGACGAAAAGCGAGTGGCTGTCACTCCAAAATCCAAAAGTTTCTCGAAACTATCACTCCTATCTTTCAACCTCTGAGAGGTGAGCGCTAAGTCGAATTAGCTGAACGTAGGATGGAGAGAACATCAAGGAGAATGGGTGGGTTAAAATAAACTTTGAGCCTTTATCCGTTCCTTCAAAACCGTGAACCTGACCACGTTACAACCTTCAAAAGTCCTAATTGAAGCAGGTTATTTCGAAAGCATACTTCGGTAAAGGTCGCGTCGATTCTGACTCTTGAAAGGGTTCCTCTTACCATGTTGGTACTGATGTTGATAAATGTTTTGTGCATTATATGACATAAACTGTTCTTTTCCTTTTCCCAGTGAACAGATTGGATGTCAAAACTGTCATATGCGTTGCATTAATATGTCTTTTACGCAGAACAACTTGTTTTACTTGCGAGTAAGCGCTTGACAGCAGGAAAGTTTTCTACAATGGAAGGTATGGTTAGGATAGAATGCAGAACGCCCGAATGCTCCGCAAGCAGGGGGCAAGCTACATCCGGTGATCCCCCAGTCAGGTCAGCCTTTCGAAGTCAGTTATCCTGGGGCAATCAGGTGGAGATTCGGTAAATATCTCGTAGTCAGGGGCACTGCTCTGAATCAGATAATCAGGGGCAAAGTCATTGCAGTCAGGGAGCAGGTCATCTTAAGAGCGCAGAAGTTATTCTTTATTCGAGAAGCATTTGATGTGAAGTATCTCTCTGAAGTTCAGAATGCTGGGGAATTTCATATCAGACCATCAGGGAACAGATTTTCAGACTTCCTTTCGAGGACTATCCCCACAGCGGTCCCGCAGGCTGAGGCATATCAAAAGCGAAGGGATTGTTCTTCTCCGTATCATCAGGGTTATTCAGAGCTATTCGAGCAGATTCAGCCAATTTTCGAGTGCGAGAACGGATGTCGGGAAGTCGTGTTACTATCCCTTGACTCTTCAACCAGAAAACTGTGTTCAGGCAGAATGTTTTCCAGCGTCAGTTGTACCTGACCCATCACAGATAGCCTAAAAGTTCAAATCCATGTTGGCGATCACTGTGAGGCCCATCCGTGTTTGGCGCATCAGTTTCCAAGTCTAATCTTCATCAGTACGCAGGAAGACTCTGTCTATTTTTCTCCAGCAAAAGTCCAATTTTTCATTGGCACGGGTAAGCTATCCCCAGAGGAGTCCAATCATGCTTGGCACATCTGCTATTCCCCAGCAGAGTTATATTCCACAGCAGGGTGTTACTTCAACGAGGTGCTTGGTTAAGTTCCCAATTTCCCCAGCGGAGTTGATTTCACTCTTCCAGCATTTATTTTGCTGGAATGATTCTGTGATATCCGGTTTATCCCCAGCGGAGTTGGCTTCGTCTTCAGCATTTATTTTGCTGAAGTGGTTTTCTGTACTCGACTTTCTCCAGCAGCCCGAGCCTGCATTAGCATGTTGCATATCATCATATTTGCATCATACTTGCATTTCATTTTCAAGATGCATAGCATTTCCATCCTGAATGGAGCATTACGCCATAGAAAGATTCAAACATATGCATATGCATACGAAGCATAAGCCAGGTTTTCTATCAGCCTCGTATGGCGCGTGAACTACGTTGTGACCAGTTCAGGGGCACTCATCCAGCAGCAGTGTTCAGACCATTCAGCAGTTTATTCGTATTTCAGATCATACAACAGTTATGCTTTGATCAATCAGTCATCTGGTATCGATAGACTTTTCTTCCCGTCAATTCATATTGACGATGCGTTCCTCCAATAAGTGGATTTCTCCGTCTATCATTAGACGTCTTGAGTTTGAGTGGTCTTCTTCCCGTCTATCAGTAGACGATGTGAAGTTTCGGGTGATTTTTTCAGTGGGGTTTCAAGATGGGGTTTCTCTAAGTGGCTGTTCTTTCCGTCTAGCAGTAGACGATGTGAAGTTTCGGTTAATTTTTCAGTGGGGTTTCAAGATGGGGTTTCTCCAGAATGTTTTCTTTCGTCTATCAGTAGACGATGTGAAGTTTCAGGTGTTTTTTTCAGCGGGTTTCTTATCGTCAGATCATGTGGATGGTGTGTCTCCCCAGCGAGTCTTCTCCGGCTATCTTCAGATGTTGAGGGGTTTCAAAGCGATCTTTCAGATAGTGGTTTTCTTTCTATTTATTGGATGAGGTGACATTTCAAGAGGGATTTTCTGACTGTCAATCCTTATTGACGTCGAGGCTCTTTGAAGAATGTTCGGCTTTCCTGATTGTCGATTCTTATTGACGACATGGCTCTTCGAAGGTGGTTTTCTTCCCGTCGGTTCTTACTGATGATGTGGCCCCTTTAAGGATATTGTTCTTTCCATCAATTCCCGTAGACGAAAGGATTCTGAAATTTGATGGATGGTATTGAAGTGCGTTTGGGTGTCTTTCCGTCTATCCTTAGACGATGTGAGTATGGATTTATGGGTGTCTTTCCGTCTATCCTTAGACGATGTGAGTATGGATTTTGTGTTACTTTCCGTCTATCCTTAGACGATGTGAGTATTGATTTGGGTGTCTTTCCGTCTATCCTTAGACGATGTGAGTAGTGATTTGGGTGTCTTTCCGTCTATCCTTAGACGATGTGAGTATGGATTCAGGGTGTCTTTTCGTCTATCCTTAAACGATGTGAGTATGGATTTGGGTGTCTTTCCGTCTATCTTTAGACGATGTGAGTATTGAATGTTTCCTTTGGGATGGGTGTCTTCCCGTCTATCTTTAGACGATGTGAGTATTGAATTGTTCCTCCGATTTGGGTGTCTTTCTGTCTATCCTTAGACGATGTGAGTATTGGTTTTTTCTTCGGATTAAGGTGTCTTTCCGTCTATCCTTGGACGATGTGAGTATATTTCTCTTCCTGTCTATCAGTAGACGATGTGAGAAGATCAAGTGTTTGTTGCAACCCTCGGGTTTGTTATATGGGGTATCACAGGTAACGGGAGTTAAAATCAGGAATTCTTTACCAGATGATTGATCGGTTTGTTGCTGTGATGACTGGGTTCGGCTTTGGATTTTATTCCCCAAGCAGTTTACAGGATATTTTTGCGGTTGGCAAATTTTCGGGTTTATTGGTATTCAACCGTCTCGTACCTCTGAATGTTTGAAGGTTGTGCGCTCTTCAACCCTTCAGGTCCAAGTCGCTTGAATAGGGGCAGCTGTTGCACCCTAAAATTTGACCAACCGGTGCCACTTTCGGTTTATGCTTCGACGCATTTTCGCATTAGCATTTGCATACTGCATATAGCGCATTTCCTCAATCATGGTGATTTTATCGGGATTACAGCCCTGTTTTCGCTTTTCGGGTATTTCAGACCGATTTGGATAATCGGAGGTTAGTTTGGGAAGTCGCGCGCTTCCTGGGTGTTTTCAGTTTATGCAGTGATTGTTGAGTTTTTTGGTGTCGGGATTTATTGTTTTGCTTCGATCTGGTCTCGTGTTTTCTTTTATATTGGTTACTTGCCTTTGTCTGCATTTTTTAGGATTTAATAGCCTTTTGTATATTTTAAGTAGGCTTTATAGATTTTTTAGAATTTAAATAGATTTTTTTAATATTTTTAATAGCTTTAAATCATTTTTTTAGATTTTTATAGAGTTTTAATAGGTTAATAGTTTTATTAGAATATAATAGATTTTTCTTTTTATTAGTTTTAAATTGAATTTTAATATATATTATAGAATAATAGTATAGATTTTATTAGAGATTTAATAGAAATTTAATAGATTTTTTTAATAGAGGTTATTAGAGTTTTATTAGTTTTAGTTTAATATAGGTTTAATTAGATGTTAATTCTTCTTTTAGATTTAATTAGGAGTTTAATCTTTTAATTAGAGTTTGTTAGAATTAACTAGATTAGTTTAATTTTCAGTTAGCATTTAATTGTAGTTTCAGAATTAATTAGTGGAGTATTAATTAGCTAATTAGGTTTAAATCTTTGGTTAGTTAATTAGGTTTAATTCATTTTTCTTAATTCAGTTTTTTTGGTCCAAAGCAGTTTTTTCGTGGGCCCAGATTGTGCAGGTTGGAGGCCCAAAATCCTTTCAGGTTCGTTTTTGTCCATTTTTGTCCAAGGAAATGCCACTTGTCAGTTATATAATGAGCCACGCGTGTACTATCAGAGCTGGTCACCTCATTGATCTCACACTCTCAGACTTCACCACGCGTCTTCCCTCTCTCCTCTCCCACTCCACGTGCCACACATGCAAGCCCTCACCGTGCCACTTGGCTTCACCTGATCATCGCCGGTTGCATGGCCGGCGGCCATGCAACCACCGTCCCCAACCTCGCCGGCCACCGCACCTGAACCCCTCCGGCCACCGTAACTTCCAATCGCCGGCAACCCTAACAATCTTTCAACTGTCTCCGACCACCACAACAGTCACCGGAAAAATCAAACTCCACCGGAAAATTCATGCGAAACTCATCCAATTTCCAGAATTCTTCATGTCTTCATCTCCCCCGTTCGATCTTCATCGCCATCATCCTTCAATAATCCCAGAATCTTCATCCTTTCCAGACGATCTTCATCTTCATCCTTTCCAGACGATCTTCATCCTCCATCAGAATTCTTCAGTTTTCCAGCCCAAAGTTCATACCATCTTCATAGATCCTCCAGTACCTTTTCCAGAAACTGACCATTCAATCATCAGGACCTTCGATCTTCATCCAGATCTGGATCTTCAGCAAGATCATCAACCATCCATGAACGCCATACTTTTCCAGAATCGATTGAATATTCGTACGAATTCTTCGTCAACGAGTTATGTTCATCAAGAGTTTCAACAGAACTCAAAAGATCTTCATCAATACATGCGTCTTCATCTTCGAGAACAAAGGATATATGGACATTCAAGCGAATCTCCAGAAAAGAATCAATCATCACGCTCATCCCTTCATCAAGATCGTTCGGAAGCTTCACATCAATCTTCGTCATCGATCTCCAGAAACTTCCTCCAAGATCTTCATTTGATCATCATCAATCTTCAAGAAACCTTCAGGTTCATCAATGTTCTTGCACGTTCATCCATCAACATTTCCAGAAATCATCATTATCATCATCGATCGTCAAGAACGAACCTCACCCCAGTTCGTCAGCTTCAAATGAACATCATCAAGACCTTTCCAGATTTCTTCAAGCCACATCAGTTCTCCAGGTCATCAACACATCATCATCATCATCACCGTTTGATCCTCGTCAAGAACACGGTTCTTCAAGAGCTTCCTCTGGTTAGATCTACTCGCATCAATTACGTGATTATGATTCCTTCATCGACGGTTGTTATGGTCAAGGTGTTTACTGGTGAGATGTGAACACTGATGGAATTGGTGGTGTGAGATGAGGGGTTAGATACGGAGAAGAAGAGGTGGAGAGAGAATCAGAGAAGACGAAGGTTTGAGAGAGGGAAGGGGAAACGGTGCATGAACAGTATTTTGGGGGAATTAGGGTTCTGGGAATGTGGATTGGGCCTTGGGCCCATCAGTCTGTTGCATTCGTACACACCCTCCATTTTTGGCACTTACCTCCATTTTTTTGTTGTTGTCAGTTGGGCTGGGCCCATATGCTATCCACACGCCGTTCTCACTTCCAGCACCTCCCCCCCCCTTTTTTTCTCCATTTGTTTTGCTGAAGGGTGCTGTTGGGCTGGGCCCTCAGGGCTGTTTTGTTTTTTCTGTTAATACATCCCCTGTATTCATGTGTACCCCCTCCCCTTTGTATTTCTTTTTTTTCTTTTTTCTTTTATATTCATTTGTTTAGGGTTTTATATGAAAAAAGAAATACAATAAAAAGAATGTTGAGAAAAAAAAGAAAAAGAAAAATATTTTGAAAAAGAAAAGAGAAAAAGAAATAGAGAAAAGAAGTATAGAAAAAATATGAGAAAAAAGAATATGAAAAATATTTTGAAATAGAAAAAAGAAAGAAATGAAAAAAGAAGAAAAATAGTATGGAAAAGAGGAAAAAATATTAGTGTAGATTTAATATTTTTTGGAGTATATTTTCTTCATGGAGTTTATTTTAGGGATAGTTTTAGAAGTCCATTTGTTAGGGGACTCTTTACACTTTTAGAGGTAGTTTTAAATGTCCACTTGTTAGGGGACTATTTTCCATTTGATTTTTCATTATAGATGGCTAGGATAGTATTTTCTAGGAGATTATTTTCCCGTATTCGATCATTGTAACCATTTTTCTGAATATTAATAAAATGAGATTTGAGCTGTGGTCCCGAAAGTAGCCAAACTACAACTGCTCTGATTTCTCGTACCAGACGAGAATATGTAGGCATAGGATGCGATATCCTAGCGAGCACACTAACAACTAACCTTTTGTTCTCTCGCTGCTGTGCGATCGAGACTTTCCCGCTGACGACTGATTGTTATCCCTTTTCTCTTGCCTGAGTGCATTTGAGACCAGACCGTAGTTTTTCCCATAGGTTCCCGTACCTTTAAAACCAGTTTAATTTCTCACTGCTGTGTGAGAACACCCAGTTTAGCCATAGTTAGCCTGAACTACGTAAGCTCTGATCTTCCATGCAGTGTGGAAGTACGTAGGCACAAGACGCGACGTCTTGGCGAGCCAATTTCCCTGTAGTTTCCCGAACTACGTTGACTCTGACTTTCTCTCTTGAGAATACGTAGGCATAGAGTGCGATTCTCTATCGAGTCAATTCCCTTCCGTTTAGATTTAGCAGCCGTAGATAGATTGTTTTTGCATCCTTTAGACAACCCAAGCAAGCGTGGATCCCGTCGAGTACGACGGACGTGAGGGGTGCTAATACCTTCCCCTTGCGTAACCGACTCCCGAACCCAGGTTTTGGTTGCGATGACCATACCCTTTCCCGTTTTTTGTGAGGTTTACTTCGAGCATTTCCTTTCCCTCCGTTGGGATAAATAACACACGGTGGCGACTCTTCTGTCCGCCGACGCCGATTTTCGCAGTAGCGACAAGAACACACATGAGTAGTCAAGGTGGATAGGAGATCGCATAAGCAGCCTTTCCCAAAGAGAGATCTTCCACAGTCTCCTCTCCCAAAGTGAGGATGTCATAGAATAACTTTGGGTAGCATCCATTGACCTTGAAATTTTTATTAGTGCCTTTACCTTTTATTCCATGATCAAAGAAGAATCTTTTATAAGTAAAAGTGTTGAATGGGCACATGAATCTGATCTCTTTTTTCACAATATCAAGAATCAAAGGATTAACAGGTTGCCTCACTAATTTTGTTCTATTTTCAATTGAGACCCTACACATACTCATGGATGGGCTAAAATCACGAATGTTAACCAAGGTCCACTCAATTCCCTTCTTAGGCTTCTTCAAAACCTATAAAAGCTTATTTTCTTAATCAAAATCAAGGTTAGAAGAAATTATAACCGAAAGTTTTTCATCCCTCTCTAAATAAGCATATTTTAGATTATCAGGAAGTGGTTTAATCTCTAAGGAAGGAGGTTGTTTAATGGATGGTGAGGTTGGGGAAACCGTGATCTCAAGAGCTTCATCTGCATAAACAACTTCATCTATAACTTTATTTGCATGAAAAACCTCTACCTGCGAGGCAACATCAATCTCAACATAAATAGATCAAAGGTTAGTATCAGTACATGACTCACAAGAGTAAGTATCAGCAAAGTCGGATAATGATGAGAAATTAGGTAACAATTCAGAATAAGTATCATTAACTAAATCATAAAGTAACTCTTTTGGATTCACTACTATTTGGGCAGGTAGTTAGTTTGATTCTTGAGCTTGTTATATGACATTCATTAAAGTGGCAAGCTGTCTAATCTATGTCTGCAAAGCCTGAATACTAGAATTTGTTCGTTTTCTTGACAAGGTCCTCTAGTGAAGGTCCGGAAGGTGCAGAGCACACAACCTGGAATTCCTTCAAATGCTTATGAAGATCCTCACCTGCAAAACTATTAAACCTTGGCAAAAGTGTGTATAACAATAGGAAATTCAATACAAAAAACATTATAATTCACATCAGGGGCAGCAAGTTCTCTAAATGTTCTTTGTTCAACCATGTTATCAAAAAGGAAAAAAATTTAACAAAGAATGAGAAAACACAAAACTAATTCAGCATTGCAGCAACAATTAAGAAAATACCGACAATATCCCTATTAAGAAAAAGAAAGGAAAAATAGAAAAGCGAATAAAATAAAATCTAAAAATTATGAAAGTATGACTAAAAATCAAATCAAATCAGAATAAATCTCTACAAAAAATTTTGGATTTTTTTTGAAAATATTAAAATAGAAAATAAATCAAATAAAATAGGAAAATAAGGAATTTGCGATACTTGGAAAATAAGAAAATAGAAAAATAGGAAAATTAAGAGCAAATTGAAACAGTAGCTTCCAAACATACTTGATAGGCTGAAACGCTTACCACTACACTCCAACCCTGAAAATTAACACACAAAAACAAAAAACAAAAAATAAAAAAAATCCAACAAAACTCTAAACTAAAATTCTAAAATTAGCTAAAAACAACAATAATCACCGCCAATGGCACCAATTTGATCCGTTGTAGCATACGGGTCAAAATGAGTAATTTTGAAAACAGTAATAACAGGAAGCGACACTCGGATGTCGTATTGCAAGGACTCTTGTTTGATTAACCAAAAGAAATTGATTTGGGGGATTAAAAAAAGTGATTATGAAAATAAGTTTAAACGGCTAATCCTACTGATTCGGGTTCCGACTTAACATCATCTATTATAACACTAATCCCTAAGAGGCTTCAATCCTATTCGATTATGACATCAATTATACAAGCGCTTATCAAAATCAAGTGAATTATGTTCCAGTTTACTGAATTAAACAAATAGTTAAGAATATGACGAGTTAACAAATTAAGCAAATGATAACACGCAATTAAATTTAGGAACATGCCTACAATCAAATTTAATCAATTATATCCTATGAACAACAATCGAATTAAGCAAACAATTGCAATCATATTAAGCAAATGACTTCAAAGAAAATGATTGAAAGGAATAGAATTAAAATTTGTATTAGAATAACCTCAAAGCGATGGAACCCGTAAGCAACATGATTTGTCTTCAGGAATTTGTTCTCCATTCAGATCGTACAAAATAAAACAAAATCGTGAAAAGAAGGTCATGAAAAGTACCATGGATGCTACAAGGTATAGGGAAACATCAAATCTGGTTTCTAACCCAACTGGGTCGAAAAAAAAAAAAAAACCCAGCCTAAAACAAAATATTTCTAAAGTCTGGAACTTCAACGAATATTCTACACTATTTCACTCCAAATCATCTCTCGTCCTTAATAAGAAAACTGTAGCTCTTTGTCTTAGCTTTCCAATGCCTATTAGAATCCGTCAATCTGATTCTCGTAGCTCTAGTTACAGTCTGCACAATGAGCAAATATCAAATAATTGTTAATGCTGAAAATAAGTTGCAAAAATAAAATAAAGCAAGAAACAAATTCAAATATGAAAACACATTAAAATAGTAAAAATACTCAAATAAACTGTAGGAATGCCTAGGTATAACAATGGAAGAATGTGCATGAAGATGCACTGATCAGTTCTAAACCATCAGAAGCCAAGAACTCATTTTCTCTCAAATGTGTTCTCTTAACATATTCTGAATATATTCTCTTTGAGCTTTGGAACCTACATACTTAGAACACACATTAGATAACACCATTTTTCTTTTAATACTTTTTTATCATCAAAACTTAAATAATATATGTCATGAACAAATCTTGTTCTTGTTGGAGTGGTAAAGCGACAAGCAAAAGTAAGTTTGGAAGAATTATGGGTTTTATCGTATCTACAGGGATCGGTGTGAGAGATCAAATGCCATTCAAAAATCTCTACATTTATAAGCTTGGGGTGATAATTATTGTTAAAATATCGAAGGTACCATAAATAAAGGCAAAAAATATAAAGACTGAAAATATAAAATAAAGACTTTAAAATAAACGGAGCCTTGTTAGGATTGTAATTTCATCAATCAATAACACATGCATTCTTCTGACCAGTTAAACACAAATCAATCAATTGTATAATATCCTCATGCATCACCAAAAATAGAGGATATTTCTAACACAATGTCAATAGAACAACTGTATTATCTCATTAGTGATGTCTCACGCAACTCAACAACACAGAGCATTAATAATTGATACTCATGCAAATTCTAAGTCTAAATCTATGTCTAGAGTTTAGAACCTAATAGGTATTCATCCTAGATCTATATTTGAAGAGTATATGTCTATAGCAGTATAAATCAAAGATAAAAAGCTAAACAATGATGAATTCATATCAGATAAATGATTGCTTCATATTAAATGCCATGATCAGAATATGTACATACGCTTAACCCTTTTTACATGTATTCAGCTAATTTAAGTATGTGAACATACTTCCTCATCTATATTATCATGCATCCTCATAATACCGTTTATGTCTAAATCCTTATCGTGGGTTTTACTGTATTAATCACTAGATGATGTCTCATGCTAACAATCAACACGATAATATAAAAGCTTAATACTAGTGAATATCAAATCACAATTCTACGTCTAGAGTTTGCTCATTGATAGATGAATATCTTAGATATAGGATTTGAAAGAGATTTATTAATACCCACTCAAACACACAAACATAAAATCAAAAACAACATCAATATTGAATCAAAACTAGTTCAAAAAACAAAGATTAAAAGAAATACATAAGGTACCAATAGATTACATCCAACCCCAATAAGAGATTGAAGCACTTACTCAAAGATATCTTAGGGTTTAAACTTCTCTCTCTTAGGGTTTTTATTTCTATCTCTAAAAATATCTTATACAAGTCTGAAAGTGAATAATATCTCAAAATATCTACAAAAGTGCTATTTATACAACTTCCAAAAAGTGTCTATAAGTGAGATCGTGCTAAGCGCCATCAGAAGCGCGCTTAGCGTGGAGCGTGCTTAGCACAAAGCATGCTCAACTAAGAGTGTGCTCAGCTCAGAGCATGCTCAACATAAAGCATGCTCAACATAAAGCGCGCTAAGTGCAGTCTGAACCCCAAATCTACTGTCACTACTTGAAAATGATGATGAACCCGTGCTGAAAAGCGGGCTAAGCGCGAGTTTCCATCAAAATGTCATGAAATTGATTTTCCAAACCTTCTTCCAACATCCAAAGACTCCTAGCATCACATTAGGCATAAAAACCTATCAAAAAGCATTAAAATGATTACGATTCAAGATATTTAGATGCATAATCAAAAACTTACGTATTTACTCTAAAATATACAGATTTACTACTAAAATACCAAAGAAATAGTTGGAAAGGGCCTTAAAATACTATCAACAATATGCAGAATTTAGCATTTAACAGTTCTAACACTGTTGCTACTAGCTCTTCTGAAGTTGTTACTACTTCTATCGCTCCTCAACTCTTTGATGTTAATACTTTATCCATCCCCACATCCACTATAACATATTCCATTCCATTGATTCTGGAATCCGTTGTTCCCTCTGCTCCTTAAACCATAAATCCAATATATAACTTTTTTCCCAACCCACAAATTCCAATCATCATACCCCCGTCTGTTGCTGAACTTTTGACTTCTCCACCATTTATCTTAACCTAATCTCAAAGATCTGAACTATCTCAACTTGGTATTTCTCATCCCTAATCCCAATATATTCCACCACCACTAAACACATCTCACTCAAAAACCCATACTTTTAAACTAACCACCATTTTTTATGATGAGTCAGAAACTAAACTCATTGTCTAGCTAGACATACCCTCTCACCCCTTATACAAACAAACACCCTCTAAAACAAACATTTTCCCTACTCCCTGGATGATTTATTTTCAAAATTTAAAGAGGATGATTCTGGCATATTCCATGCTCTCATTGAAGCTTGCAGAGGAAATGTAAACTTCTCTGAAGTGTGTGATATGACTGAGGCTTTCAGAAGATGGATTACTGTCAGCTCTAAAGAGTTGGAAATTGCCAGGCTGGAGGAACTTCAATACTAGACTCTCTAGTATAGTTAAACCTCTACTTTAGAAGGTTCTAGCCACTTTTCTTCTCACAACATCATAAGTATTTCCTTCATTGTCCCTAGTTCAGACTTCTTTGATTCCTGCTGAGACTTTTATTGAAGCTGCAAGTGTTTCTGGCACCAAGGAGACCCTGTGTTATGAGGATTTCGTTTTGAAGAAGTTGGAGTTTCTAGCTGCAGAGAACTCAGAAGTGAAGGAAAGGACGTCAAATATTGAAGGGTTTCTTGTAAAGATTCTTTCTATACTAACCAAAAACCTCCTGAACCTTAGTTTTTTTTTAAATTTATGTTATCTTTCTTCTTCTCTTATGTTTCCTTCTTCTCTGTACTCGCTCATCTTTGTGATTAATGAAATTATATTTTATTTGGTTTAGTTACTTTTTGTTTTTATTCTTTTTTGATTGATGACAGAGGGGGAGAAAGAGTGTTAATGATTTTGATATATCTAATTATTACTATGAAAACCCAAACATGGTTTTAACTATTTAACTTGGTAATTTTCTGAGAAATTTGAAATTTTTCATCATTCTCACCAAGTGTTTCAGGTTATAAAGCACCAAATCAGACGCATATAAGTTCTGAATACATGTTATGAAATTTGTATTTTGGTCAAGTCAAAATCAGTGATCTATTTTACTAAGTTTTGATACTCATGATCTTGCTTCGATATCATTTTTTTTACCGAAATTGCTCTGATACGACTTTTAACAAAGAAAGGCTCTGATACCAAACATCAGAAAACTCTGATCGTTTACTAAGCTTTGTTCTGAAGAGAAAGTTATAGCGCTCTGGCTTATGAAAAATAGGGAAGTTATCTCTTTCATATTGATTTAAAATGTTTATATGTGTTAAAAAAATTTAAATCTTAAATTCAGGGGAAGCTTGCAAACCTAACTCTAACATTCTAAGATTTAGAATAATTTTTAACAATATAAAATATAAGGGGAGCTTACAAACCTCACTCTGATATTTTTTTGTGTGATAAAATCATACAAAAATTGTTCATCAAAATACATGGTTTTGTCATCATAAAAAAGGAGGAGATTGTTAGACCAAGACTTGGTTCTGCATTTGGCCTTTAGTTTTGATGATAACAATACATTGACTCTTAAATAACAATTTTGTATACTAATGACTTCTTTCAAGTATGTAGCTTTTTTATACAGGTTCTTACTCTGAAGCTTCGACGAGTGACATCATCAGATTGTGAATCAACACACTTTGACTCTAAAGAGAAACAAGTGTGTCACAAGAAGTAGTCAAGATCTAGAAAGTTCCTAGACAACGATTATGAAGAACATTTGTGCTAAAGCCTCTAATCGTAACTCTGACTAAAAATCCTCAGAAGGTTTTATACTCTTCAAGACCCTGTGCTCAAGATTTGAATATTCTGAAGACTTGGTTCTGAGGAATAGTGTCAAGGCTCTGAAGACTTTAGTTTTGAAGATTCTCAAAAAGGATCTTTATTCTTCTAACCATGCTTCAACAACTACATTCAGAAGCTTCTTATGATTAGAATATCATAAGGACTGAAATTCTGGTATGCAAGTCTCATATGTCCTAAGAGATTCTAAGAACATTGATCTCTGCTGAAACAAGGACAAGGACAGACCATTTTAAATACCTTTAAGAATTACCAATGTCATGACCTCTATTGTGACATCTATAGACTGACGAAACTATTTATCTAACCATTTAAAGTGTGCAGAATTATAAATGCTGAAAGATAAATACCATAATGAATTGTTTACCCAGTTCAGTGCAACCTCACCTACATCTGGGGGCTACCAAGCCAGGAAGGAAATCCACTATTAGCATAATCAATTCATAGCTAAACTCCCCCGTTTACAACTCCTCACTTAATCTCTACCTAATGCAATTTCTGCATAGAATCCACTAGACAAGAGACCCCGCTCACTCCCCCTCAATCATCGCAGTGATAATCAATTTAATACAAAAGACAGACTTTAGAAGGCACTCTTCAAAGTCACAACACTTGATCTTGCTTCACAGCTTCAATCAAGAACACAGTACTCTTGCTTAAAAGCTTAGAGTGACACACAGCTCAACAATACTAACCAAAGCAATCATACAGCTGACAATTGATTGGCTCACAAGTATTCCTTAGACACAATACACACGTGAAGAACAACTGATGCAGTCAGACTTCTTCACTCACAAATAATAACCTACATATGTCTACCACAATGCATCAAGAGATACAAAGGGTGACTTACAAGGTCACACACAAAAGACTCTCAAAGCCCTAAACCTTAATTTTACACTCAAGTTTTTCTTGTTGTGAGTGCTTGCTTTCCCTTGCTTCTGCTCCTCCTTAAATAGTAATGCAGATTGGGCTTGGGATGGTCAAAAGTAACAAACATTAGGTTTAACCAAGTTAAATCACTTTCCATAATTCAAGGTGCTGTCAAATTAGGTCACAGAGTGTTCATGTTATGCCCAGCCCTGACTAGAATCTCGCCTGAGATAACTAAGGAGCCATAACAGGTTTCCTGAATTCTAGCCTGAGATATATCAGGTAAACTACCAGAAAACTAAAACACGCGCCCCGATGTCATACGCTTGAAGTTATAAGATCCAGCATGACATCCAACACACTTTGTTCTTAGCTGACCAAACTCACCCTGCTGAACACTCCTGCAGAATCTTCTTCTCAAGAGTAGAAACAAGCATATTATAGTTTCCTAAAAAGTCTCAAAGATCCTTTTTATGAACACCAATTAAATCTGCACTTTGTTCCTAATAAATCTCTTTGTCTTGCACATACTGATGAGGTATATCTAAAGCACTTATGTCAAGTGATATAAAACAGCAGCTCCTGCTATACCAGACAGCGATGTCATGACATTGGTAATGACATCCTAATTAAACCACATGACAGAAGTTCTGTCATCAGCTCCTGCTGTACCAGACAGTAATGTCATGACATTGGTAATGACATCCTGATTAAAACACATGACAGTAGTTCTGTTACCACAGCTCTTGCTGTATCAGACAGCGATGTCATGACATTGGTAATGACATTCTGATTAAAAACACATGACAGCAGATGGATGTCATAACATTCAGCTTGACATTAGTGCAGAATCATGTTTTACCAAAATTTAGCCAATCATAGAATCATGGACAATCATAGAAACATGGAACTAACAATCTCCCCCTTTGGAAAATTTTGGCTAAAACAACCAACCAAACTTATCAGGACAGAAACAACAATAGTTTTCTAAATTACATCCAGCCTCACAAACTATCAAGCTCCCCCTTAATAGTTGCATTCAGCAAGTAACAACACTGCTCCTCAAGCTCCCCCTTAACAGTTGCATTCAGCAAGTAACACCACTACAGCAGATAGCAACACTTCACTCCCCCTTTGTTTAGCCAAAAATTGACAGCAATTGAAGTAAATGTACACACTCATATGCACACATATAAACCAAGACCATCATACACCATGCTTCATCATGATGAGAAACAACCTCCACAGTATCAACTCCACCTGGCTTTTACCCTATTGTCATTGAATCTTGAGTTCTTGCCTTGTCTGAAGCTGCACCTTCAGAAGTGACACTTTTGACATCACCAATTAAAGGATAATCAATTAACTACTTGCCACAAGTAACAATTGATTTTAAATCCCCAATTTGAGACACAAATATTCTATAGAGAAAAATAAATTCTCCCAGACAAATACCAATGTTGTTTCCTAGGTCATTCATAAGGAGTAAGCACAGTCCTAGTTCAAACCAACACAAGTAATGCAGCTACACATCAGACAGGTACATAGCTCCCCCTGTCATGCATAATCAGCACTCCCCCTAAAAGAGAGAAAACATGAAGAATCATTGCAACTTTACACCCCTTGATTCACAAACCACACTAGAACAAGTATCAAAAGTAGTTGTAGGATAGACATAGCTTTCTGTGAGATTCCTCAGATTTCAGCTTTGAAAGACAAAAAATCTCCAAGATGTTAGAGTGAATGTCCTTCCTTATGCACAAGATCAAGGTTGATGGTGTCTTGATCTTCATCTTCACCTGCCAAACAAGACAAAACACTTGGATAGAGGCCCAAAAATCTGATTTGATCCATTAATACCCAACACTGTCAGGTTCACCATGAGCTAGAGCAGCAACATAATGTCACAACATCTGGTATGACATTCCATCCCCCTAGAGACATACAGTCACAAACTGCTTGAAACCAAAAACAATCTTGAGGAATAACTGTACTATTGTAGTAACAGATCCTAGATGGAAGTATAACTCCCCATATCAAGGCTAACCAATGCTCTTTTTCAGAAGCACGTGAATGGAAAACATAAGACTCATCTTCATGTCTTCAAGAGCTCACTCTTTGTTAAACATACCTGCTGAACACATTCACTTACTGCTTGAACCACAAGTAACTAGTGCACCCATCAGATAGAAGCTCCCCCTATCTTCTATAAAAGATGCTCCAAGATCACCACAATATCTCAAGACTAACCTCATGCTCATATAGTGGGAAGGTACCAAACTGCTCCACTTCTTTCTGGAGTTACCACTCCTCCATAAGACTTCTGTCCTGAACAAGATAAACACCTCATAATCCAAGACATTCTTTCTTCATCATTCTCCCATATGATACGTAAGAACATTTCTGGTTTAACTGGTGAATATTCACTCATAAGTCCAGATTTTCATGCAATGAGCCACTCCAGTCTTGTACAATACTCTCATATCATACTCCAAGACAGTCCCTTTACCTCATCATTCTCCCGTATGACAAGATAGAGTCGTTCTTAGTCAGACTGTGAATCACAAGTTCCACACCAGATCTTCAAGTCCTTCTCCAAGTAGAACCAAACCAGATGATACATATCACAGACACATCATCCCCTGGTTCTTTATATGCCCACAACTGGACTTACTACTGCCTAGTAGTCCAACTAAAGATCTTTAGAGAACACAACTTCACCAACTTGATCAAATACCTCTCCAAAAGAAGGTAATCTTCCATAAAAAACTTAGGGCTTCTACCACAAACACAAATATGTGAACAGAACCAGACCCTCCTTTGATCATCAACCAACTACCCTTTTGTACAAGAGTAATTAGTTCCAAGCTCTCTACTTGGAATCACATTAGAGACCAACCAAATGCCACAGTTTGGCTAACTCGGCTTCTTTCAGAGCTCTAGAACATCTAAGCAAGCTTGATCTTCATATCCTACATGCTCCAAGGCAACTTGGATACACCAAGACTTGGTCCTGTAACATCTACTCTTTCACACAGCTCCTGTAAACTATATGAGATAGTATCAATTCCATTCATACCTGAGAAGATCAGCCTATCTTACAATGATGTGTCGCAACATCAATTAATGCCCTGAAGTTTGCTTGATGTCACAACATCTGATAAGACATCCTACTGGTGAATTCAGTCCTTCATTATGCCATTTAGAGGAACCTCATCAAGAGTTCCATGCTCATATAGACTTGATTATTGATAGCAAGTTTGAGTAGACAGCATGTATTATGCTTTATTGTACCACAACAAATCCCTTTAAAGTGCATTTTCTTCATACAACTCCTCTTTAGAGAAACCATACATTCCAAAGCTTGATTCTTCAGAGAGGAAGGATCACAAAAATCTTTACAAAAGGAATCCCGCTTTCCTTAAGTAGAGACTTCTTCAGAAAGTCAGAGATAACTTCCACTTATCCTTGACCTCCAAGATGAGCAAGGTCACATGCTCCTATGTACTTAGATTAGAAATAAACTAACCCAAGCATTACTATCACCAACACCATATTCTAGACAAGTTTCGTGCCAGGAAACTTTCTAGATGAATATCAGATGCTTCTAGTAGAGACTAGAACACACCTGTTGCACTCCAATAAACTGATCCGAGAGAAAATGTCTTCATTTGCACTTCCACCAGCACTACATTCTAGTCTTAGTTTCTTGCCAGGAAACTTACTAGAATAAAGTCAGATCCTACCACACATGTGTATGGTACCAAGATCATTAGCTATATCTCCTTTGATCTAGTGATTCACTTCTCGAATCAACATAATTATGCACAATCTCTGCTAATGGAATGTCTCAACATCTGGTTGAACATCATATCCTCAACCAAATCAAGGGCTTGATACTTGAGCTACAAATGATGAGACAACCTGATCATCAGCTAAGGATAATCCATTAAATATTTGAGAATATCTCAAATAGAAATGAATCTTAAATCCTTATCTGAACTTCATGCAATCTTGAACTTCATGGATAACCAATTAAATACGTGTGTAGTCCACACATAGCAACTGATCTTAAATCCACACAACTTCAGGAATACCAAGGCTGAAACATCAAGGATGACACCCTTGACTCAATCTGCCTATGACTTCCTCTTGCTAATAGAGCTCTTGCAAAGCATGAATGGTGAAAATAAATCACCTCCTATTATACCATCTGTCAGCACCAGAGATCTTCAGAAATCCATTTACAACATAAGAACCAGACTATCTTTCTGAAAGAGCTCTTCTCTTCAAATTGACTTCAAGGTACATGATAAAACCAATCATCCAAGTATGAAGCCATCAATGACATATATCAACAACAAGCTCTCTTCATCCCATTGCTCCTGACATTCGAATGACTAGAGCTTTTAGAATTGTTGATATCAGAGTTCTTGCATCAGAAAAATATGCAGCGGAACCATCAAAAGAACATCTTCAGCAAGCCCTACACAAGCTGTCAGAGCATTCAACAGGTCATTGGGGCTTCTATATCAGAGGGCATAGCAGCAGATACACAGAATCCTTCATCAACAGGAGTAAACACATACTTCTCCTTAACTCCATAAGCAGTAGCTCAAACATTTAGCAAGATCAGCAAATCAGCTACATCTTCTCCTTGTTTAAACCACCAGAAAGTATATCCCAAGATCTCATCCAGAACAAATAGGATGCTTGCTCTGATACCAATTTAAATTCTGGTATGCAGGTCTCATATGTCCTAAGAGATTCTAAGAACATTGATCTCTGCTGAAACAAGGACAAACCATTTTAAATCCCTTTAAGAATTACTAATGTCATGACCTCTGTTGTGACATCTGCAGACTGACAGAACTATTTCTCTAACCATTTAAAGTGTGCAGAATTATAAATGTTGAAAGATAAATACCACAATGAATTGTTTACCCAGTTCGGTGCAACCTCGCCTACATCTGGGGGCTACCAAGCCAGGAAGGAAATCCACTATTAGCATAATCAATTCAGAGCTAAACTCCCCCGTTTACAACCCCTCACTTAATCTCTACCCAATGCAATTTCTTCCTAGAATCCACTAGACAAGAGACCCCGCTCACTCCCCCTCAATCACCATAGTGATAACCAATTCAATACAGAAGACAGGCTTTAGAAGACACTCTTCAAAGTCACAACACTTGATCTTGCTTCACAACTTCAATCAAGAACACATCACTTTTGATTAAAAGCTTAGAGTGACACACAACTCAACAATACTAACCAATGCAATCATACAACATATAATTGCTTGGCTCACAAGTATTCCTAAGACACAATACACACGTCAAGAACAACTGATGCAGTCAGACTTCTTCACTCACAAATAACAGCCTAAATATGTCTACCACAATGCATCAAGAGATACAAAGGGTGACTTACAAGGTCACACATAAAAGACTCTCAAAGCCCTAAACCTTAATTTTACACTCAAGTTTTTCTTGTTGTAAGTGCTTGATTTCCCTTGCTTCTGCTCCTCCTTAAATAGTAATGCAGACTGGGCTTGGGCTGGTCAAAAGTAACAAACATTAGGTTTAACCAAGTTAAATCACTTTCCATAATTCAAGGTTCTGTCAAATTAGGACACAACTGCTTCATGTTATGCTCAGCCCTGACTAGAATCTCGCCTGAGATAACTAAGAAGCCATAACAGGTTTCCTGAATTCTAGCTTGAGATATATCAGGTAAAATACCAGAAAACTAAAACACGCGCCCCGATGTCATACGATTGAAGTCATAAGATCTAGCATGACATCCAACACACTTTGTTCTTAGCTGACCAAACTCACCCTGCTGAACACTCCTGCAGAATCCTCTTCTCAACAGTAGAAACAAGCATATTATAGTTTCCTAAAAAGTCTCAAAGATCCTTTTTATGAACACCAATTAAATATGCACTTTGTTCCTAATAAATCTCTATGGCCTGCACATACTGATGAGGTATATCCAAAGCACGTCTGTCAAGTGATATAAAACAGCAGCTCCTGCTGTACCAGACAGCGATGTCATGACATTGGTAATGACATCCTGATTAAACCACATGACAACAGTTCTGTCATCAGCTCCTACTATACCAGACAGTAATGTCATGACATTGGTAATGACATCCTGATTAAAACACATGACAACAGTTTTGTTACCACAGCTCCTGCTGTATCAGACGGCTATGTCATGACATTGGTAATGACATCCTGATTAAAAACACATGATAGAATTTCTGTCATGACAGCAGATGGATGTCATAACATTCAGCTTGACATCAGTGCAGAATCATGTTTTACCAAAATTTAGTCAATCATAGAACCATGGACAATCATAAAAACATGGAACTAACAAGAACAAACTGTTATGTGAGACAATATAAGATGAAAAGATTCCTTCCACTATGCAGATTTTGTAGAGTAAGGATATTTATATTGTACGATTTTGTCTCCCACCATTGATGATAGATATTCAAGGAGCCAACTAATACTTAAAGATTCCCATTCTATCCTCTAACGGATCTTTCTTTGGCTATATAAGGAAGACTTTATAGAATGGATCAGGTATCTACATTGTAAACGATATCAACATGATATCCACACGATGCTGCTTTTTTTCTCTGATAATATTATTTTTGTGAATATTGTAAACACACTTAGAACTTTTGTTCAAATTGTGTGAATATCTCACTGTACTTAAACGTTGTGTTAATCAGTTTTGTAGAAGAAATATTTGTAAATACAGTCTGTAAAACCTCAAATTTATTTGAGTGTTTACCTTGAACGACTAGGGTTTAGTTTGTATACTCAAGATGACAAAGACGGTTGTCTTTGCGGTGTTCTTAATCTGTTTGATTATAGTGGATTAAGTCCTTATTGAGAAGGCGAAATCACCTTGGTAGGGTGGACTGGAGGTAGCTTAGTTAACAGTGAACCAGTATAAAAATAACTTTTTATTTTTATTGTTTGTTGTGTTTACTTGTTGAATTGGTTTTGAAAAAGGTTTTTTTTAGAAACCCAATTCAAACCCCCTTTCTTGTGTTCCTTTCCACCTTTACAAGCAAGACTTGTCAGTATGAGAGAGCAGACACATGTAAGGATAATCCTCGGTGAGCATACTGACCTTCATCTCCTCCATGGTCTGAGGAAATTGACCAACCAACATAGGGGAAGTGAAAGAGGAATGTTCCCCAAATGGATCATAGGAACGGGTCCAGATCACTTTGAATTTTTCGCAAGTCTCCCTCGGGCTACATTCTTACTCTGGTTCTTCTTAGTTCCAACCAAGGCGGGACAATCATGATTCTTTTTACTACGACCCTCTGAGGATATCGACACCATCAAGGGAACCCCAACATCTTGATCAAGCACGATACAAACAACAAAGATATCCTTCCTCTTAGGGCATCTGGAAGTAAACGAAAAAATTAGCAGAGAAAAAGTGATACGAGTTTACATGCCACAAGTAAAGCAAGAAAAAAGGGATACTAAAAAGCTTCTTCCTCTCGTCAGTGGATTCTGCCTCATCAATAACTTAACAATGTATCTCATAATCAAAGAATGAAAGAAGATTCTCTTTCATGGCCTTCTCCACATCAACAAGGGCTATGTACGTGATAGAATAATATTTAGCCTTCTTTATGAAGTGGTCAAGGGACCAAAACAACCTTCTATGATCGACACACAAGGTCTTTTCTTACAAAGGTTTTGAAATAACATAAAAATCAGTATGAGCCTGTAGATAAATGCGATTCCCTAATAAATAATCTTCCTTAAAGTCCTTCCAGCTCTCGGTATAAACATGGAAGATTTGATTTTTGAAACGACGAAGAGAAACAAGCCCATAGTTGTCGTCTCCCTTTGAGACAGGGTTAACCTCAAAGAGGTCGAAGAAAATGTTCATGGAGGTTGAATCCATGTTACCTTGATAGTCATATCAATATTGGAAAACCATAAAAATCCCCAAGCATAAGGGTGAAGTTGCGATTGGGAGATGCAAAAATGATCCAAGACATCTTTTTCAAAGGTAGTTAGTCGGAGTCGAGCTTCTAAAAAATGCATTTGTAGAAGGGAATAGAACATCATTCGAACTTATTGCACATCCATTTGTCAGTGGGGCTTGTAGAGATCACCCAGTAAGAAGGGCATCCTACCTCGAAGGAGGTAGTCACAACCCTTTCTTATTGGGTGTAGGAGGAGGATGTTTCAATGTATTCAGGATGTACCCAAGAGTAATCTTCCATGTTTTCCTCCGCCATCAAATCTTCTGAGGAATCCAATATCACACATGTAAAAAGGAAGAGAGAGAGATAGATAGATAGATAGAGAGAGAGAGAGAGAGAGAGAGAGAGAGAGAGAGAGAGAGTTCCGAAGGTTGAAAGAAATAAAGTTAATAGCCAACCCCAAAAAGAAGAGTAAAGTAGAGAAAAATAGATTAAAAAAAAAAAGAAAGTTTGGAGGAGAAACCCATTTTTTAATGAAGAAGCCAGTCAAAAATTAGTGGTTCAGATCAAAGACAGGGGAAAATCCAAAGGCAGCTAGTTCGCCATCCCATCAAACATGGCCAATAGCTAAATCACTCAAGTATTCTAAGTAGGGAAATCATTCACTAACCTCCATATCTAGGGTGGCGTGCCATAAATAATGAGTGAAACGCTTTAGTGACAAGAAAGCATTTAATGTGCTTGTCCCCCGTTACTTGTTCAACTAACGTCAAATGTTTCACTCCCTGGTTGCATCGGACAACACTCTTTAAGACCAACCTCGACTACTAAACACTTCCTTGACTCTCTACGTGCCTAGCAAGCCTCAAGGGCAACTGTTCTAGGCGGCCAAAGTCTAAATAGTTGAGGCACACTTCAATTCAAATCCACTCCAAATGATCCAAGTTACAAAAGTCATTTCACGCGAAAAACAAAGTTCATTTTCTGATCTTCACATTTCACTACAATCATCTTGAATCTTGAATCGAATTGAACGTTGGAATGTTAACCTTGCAGGTAGGGGTGGAAAAATGGGTCGTGGCTCGCCGAGCCGGCCGACGCACCTGTCGAAAAATGGCGGGTTGGGATTTTGGGCCCGCCGCCCACCAAAGCCTGCACCACTAAAGACGGCCACCTGACAAAGCCCGCCCCGTCAAAATCACCCGACTGCGAAACCCTGCCACACCTATTTGTTCAGCTTGTCCCACCTTAAACTAGTCATTTTTTAGTTATTCTAGTAATTCCAATTCTTGATGGTTTTATTTTATACATTTATTTGAGAATATATGCAATATTTTTTGAAGTAAAATTTGTTAAAATGATGCTTCATAAAAATTGTTCTAAAAAATAAGTGAAAAGTTTAATTGAAATGTAAAAACAAGCCTATTAATCTATTAGAAAAAAAAGAAAAAAAAGTAGGCGGATAAGCTCGTCTGCCGCCAACCCGCCACCTTAGCAAGGTAAGCTAGATTTTTATGCCAATTTCCACTTGGCAAGCTTCCTTGCCCCGTCTTTTTTTTGGCGGGTTTAAGGCGTGGTGGAACGGGCAACCCGTTTTGCCACCCCTACTTGCAGGTCCACCCCTGCACCACCATATTGGAGATCAACACCACTAATCTAAAATTTCTCGTCGCCTATTTCAATTATTTATAATTCCAGTATAGGACAAATATACTTTAAAACCTAATTTCATATATTAAAATCTTACGCACTACATTTTTTTCATCCTATTTTATTTTACTTAATTTATCTTAGTCTTTTAACAAAACAATTGCTTGTAAATGTTTGTTCTATAATTTCATATATTAAAATCTTACGCACTACAGTTTTTCATCCTATTTTATTTTACTTAATTTATCTTAGTCTTTTAACAAAACAATTGCTTGTAAATGTTTGTTCTATAAAATTTTGCTTAATTCCTTCAAAGCTTTATTTATTTATTGATAATTTTAATAATATTTAAATTTAAAAATAAAATAAAATTTCAATTGAAACAACATTATATCTAAATATGATATTCAATGATTTAAAGTCCTTATGAAAAAAAAGTTAAACATCAATTTAAAAGTAAAGCTTGTTGTTTTTTTATATACATTTGACAATATAAACTTTTGGTATATCTGATTTTCTCTCCCTCTCTATATATATCAGTTAAATTTTTTTATATTATTTATAAACTCGCTCTCCTTAATTGCTTACACTATAATTCTCTTATTTCTTTTATTTTTTATTTTTAGAATTTGATGTCCGATATTGAGATCGAATAATCTAAGAATCAATTTAATCGTCCATTTAAAATCAATTTATTGTTCAGCATAAATTGTTCTAACATAAAAATTATTAGTAGTACTTAACAAAATTAAAACTTGAAATCAACCTTGAGAACATCACATTTTTCAATTTTCAAATACTTGTTAACGTACCAGTCTCTAGTATTCATATATACTCTTATTATTGATCAAATTTTAAATTTGTCACATATATACAAATTAATCAAATTCTTCGTTTTTCTTAAAAATTTGACATGTGTCGGTAAAGACAATACGAAGGTACATCTTAATAATTGTTGATGCCATACAATTACTCTTTTATTTCATCCAAGCTTTGCCACCACCACCAACATGTACATCTTCTCTTTACAATAATTTAGAATGTCAATCAACATATTCCTAATATCATTTCATGGCTAATAATCAGTCTTCACGTAATCATTTTCCAAGTTACAATGTAAAGCAATCATGTCTTGAATTGTTCCTTTCATAGCACATGGCCTACTTTGGTCCCCCCTCTATATTAAGATCATAAGAAGCAATGTTTCTATTTGCTTTCTGTGTTTCATTGGTAGCAATAGCATTTCATTTTCTTTGGTAGATTGCGACATGATTACAAGAATTTGATTGGATATATAGCAGTTTGATCGGTTGAACAAACTAAAGAACATATATAGATTCCGAGTAGACTGTAAAATGTGAAACTGAGATGTCAATGATAAGGAAGGACCATGTGAATTCAATAGAAGGCTTAATATGTGTCAGCAAGACGTTGGTGATGCTCACATGATAGCCAAATATTCTATCCTAGAGCAAGGATTTAATTTTGTGATCATGTCATTGTGAATTCAAGTCTAAAGTGCAACGTGGCTGCCAACAAAGAAGTAAATTGTAATGCAATGTACAATTTTCTTTTTACACATGACTTACAACAAAAAAATATTGAAAAATATGCTCAAGTGATTTAGTATGGTGGAAACATCTCATAGCATGGTGGAAATTGAGTGACAGTTTTCATCAAGCCCGCATTCTGTATAAGGTCCATGACTTCTTTGTTTTTAAGAGAATTTTGAGCCAGTTCTCTCTCCAGTGTCGTGTCAGCCTCCTCTGGACTACATATTTCCATCTATTGGCACATGATGGATAGTGAAATAATATGTTGTCAATAGGCACATCTGGGACACTAGCAGCAAGCTTGCTAGAGGTTGGTTTCTTTTTTGCTGGATTGTCAGTTACCTCATCATCATCGTCTGAGATGGATTCAGATTCTGTACTTGATTTAGCCTTCCTCTTTTGTGGAACCACTTTGCTCCATGCTTTGGTAGGCCCAACACGAGTTCCTTTTGTCACAACCTTCTTCTTAGGAGGAATTTGATTAGCAACCTTCTTTCCCTTCCTAGTCATAAGCCTTTTGGCTATGCTAGGATTGATCTTAGCAATTAGGTCATTGTCAGAGTATTCCTCAAGGTCTACCAAATTAGCATTTTTGTCACCTTGCATGTCATCATCCATTTTATCAGAACCTTGATCCTTGTTCTTATCCTCTGGTGTAATCTTTTTCAATGTTTCAACATTGTGTATGACATCATCTTGATCATTCTCATTGTTAGGTGGTATGGGTATATTTAGAGCACTGGCAACCATATTTGCAATGGTGCTGTGGATTTTCCTAGCTTCTTCCTCATTGACATCGCCATGAGAAACTGATGTTATAGAAGGAGGAGCTTGCCCTGAGACAAGTTCTTTCGGCCTTCTTGCATGTGTGATTCTTGGTTCCTTCACCAGCAGACCGTCAGGGGTCATCATACGTAGAGGAACTATCTCAAGAATCTCGTTAGGGTTACTAGACCCAGTTCTTGTATCAGAGTCGTTGGTGGACATTCTTTTGGAGGATGTTGAATTCGAATGTTGAGACATTTTTACGAACGTTGATCGTGTGGGAGCGAGATTCTTGTGCTGGTTGGAGGAGGGATGGTAGATGAACAGTTTGAATTGAACCCAAATGACGTAGGGAGGTTGTGTGTAGAAGCTAAAGGATGAGGGAACTTAATATTTCGACCAATCAGTGAATGATTAAACTTTAAACTCTAATTCCCTATTTCCATTAATTGCTATAATTCATCAATAATAGAGGACCTCAACTTCCTTAGTAAATTTTCAAATTGATTATCCTTGAGACCTCTTGTACCTATTTCAGCACAATATAGGTCAGAATCACCAAGTTTTACATAAGCCTTTTGAAATTGATACTTTTTATCCCTGTGCATGGCTCTCTTGAACTGAACTGAGTTCATATTAATGTTACTCTTGATGTCACAGAACAAAGTCATGACATCTTAAGTGACATTGCTTCCTTTCTGCTGGGTAGCTTCCATGGACTCCATCAGGTTCTAGTATAACATATCTAGATTTCGCTGATGACCATTCTTTGGGTGTCCCTTCTTGGCTTGCCTGCCCACACGACATTTACCACATCCTGTCCTACTATCTGAAGTAGACTTTGAAATTCCTCCTACTACTGTTTTGGACATGGTCCTTTCTATTTTTAGAAGATATTTTCCTTTATCCAACCACAGTTGATCCTTCTTCTCTTTTTGGACCAAGGCATTGAGGATACTACTGGGCTCCCATAGGTAATAATTGTTTTTGGCTCTGGACCCCCTCATGACTTCCTCACCATCTTCATTGATGACCACACACTTACCCTTGGAAAATTCAATAGTTAGGCCTTTGTCACATAGTTGACTGATACTAATCAGATTAACAATCACTCCTTCAACCAACAAGACATCATCCAGTTTTGGAACACCAGGATAATCCAGTTTTCCAGCACCTTTGATTTCTCCTCTGGCTCCATCACCAAATGTTACATGACTTGAGGAATGAGATCTTATGTTGACCAAGAGATTCTCGATTCCAGTCATGTGTCTAGAGCAACCACTATTAAAATACCAATCTTCTTTTGTAGGCATCCTTAGAGAGGTGTTGGCTACTAAGGCCACATTCTTGGCAATCCAATGTTGTTTCCTGGAAGGAGCATCCTTCTTGGGTTTTACATGATGATGTTTCTTGACATGAGCACCCTGTTTGGATTTTCCTTGATGAGGATGACAAGGAAATCCATGCAGCCAGAAACAGACAGATTTAATATGTCCAAGTTTTCCACATTGGTAACACCTATACCCTTGGAATTTGCTCTTGACTTGGTTCCAATTTATGTTTCTTTGATGTTGTGACATTGGTCGTGACATCCCCTTTTTCTTCTGAGCTTTAGGTTTTAGTCTCTTGAGCTTCAAGATGGGATTCTGTTTACCAAAAAATCCCAGTCCAGACCTATTTCCTGATGTCTGACCATTCTGTAGGATTTCTTCTAGAGTGTTAGTCCTAGGGTTCAGCATCCTTATGGATTTGGACATTTGATCAAGATTAGATTTCAACAAGTTGGCTTCACTTTTGAGAGACTATATTGTTGCAAGATGCTTCATCTTCTCAGCTTCTAACTCTCTTATGAGTTTCTTATGTTGCTATCCTTGCTGATATAATTCTCCACTTCTGTTGCACAACTTCTCAAATGAATCAGCAAGTTCCTCATAAGTCAGCTCATCTTCACTTGAGTCACCATCAGATATAGATACACTGTTCAGAGCAGTGACATGTTTTGCAGACTCATCTTTTGATCCACTCTCAGAATCTCCATCAGACCAAGTGACAGTTAGGCCTTTTCCCTTCATTTTGGGGTAGGTGGGACATTCCTTTCTAATGTGCCTATATCCTTCACATTCATGGCATTGTACTCCTTTGCTTTGGCTGGATGTTTCTTCAGACTTATCCCTTCTGTTGATGTCAAAAGGCATGTTCTTGGCATAAGGTTTAGACTTATGGTCTATCCTTTTGATTAATTTATTAAATTGTCTTCCAAGCAATGCTATGGCCACTGACAAATTTTCCTCCTTTTTACCATCTTCTTCTTCTGAGTCATCTGTAGTATTTGAAACAAGAGCTATGCTTTTGTTCTTTTTCTCTACAGCCTGATCACACATGCCCATCTCAAATGTTTGGAGAGAACCTATGAGTTCATCCACCTTCATGTTACATATGTCTTGAGCTTCTTCAATGGTTGTGACCTTCATGGCAAACTTCTTAGGCAATGATCTTAAGATCTTCCTCACTAGCTTTTCTTCAGACATCTTTTCTCCCAGAGCTCCTGAGGTGTTTGCAATTTCCAGGATATTCATGTAGAACTCATGAATAGTCTCATCCTTCTTCATTCTCAGACTTTCAAACTTGGTGGTCAACATTTGAAGTCTTGACATCTTGACTTTAGAGGTTCCCTCATGAGTTGTTTTGAGAGTATCCCAAACCTCTTTAGACAACTCACAATGATGCACCAGTCTGAAGATGTTCTTGTCTATACCATTGAATAATGCATTTAAAGCTTTAGAATTCCCAAGAGCCAAGGCTTCTTGCTCTTTGGTCCATTCTTCTTCAGGTATAAGCATAGACAGTCCATCTTTATCAGTCTTTACTGGATGTTCCCAGCCAGAGGTTGCAGCTCTCCATGCCTAGCTGTCTAAAGACTTTAAGAAAGCAATCATCCTAGGTTTCCAATAGTCATAATAAGAGCCATCCAGAATTGGTGGTGTATTTGTGAATCCTATGTCTTTATCCTCAGTACCAGAATTTATCTTCCCTAGATCTCAACCCAGAAAATAACAGGCAGGGTGCCTGCTCTGATGCCAATTGAAATTCTGGCAAGCACACAATGGACGTTATTGTGGATGTTATGACATCCACTATAACACTTACTACTGCACTTAATAATAATCTGTAAATGGAAAGCAGTAAATAACACAAGTAATTGTTCACCCAGTTCAGTGTCAACCACACTTACATATGAGGGCTACCAAGCCAAGGAGGAAATTCACTATTAGCATAATTAATTCAGAGTCAAACAACCCAGTTTGCACTCCTAACTTAAAACCTACCCAATGACACTTCTGCCTAGAGACACTCTAGACCTGAGTATACCCACTCCCCCTCAATCACCTCAGTGATATCAATACACAATTACAAAACCAATATGAAGATAAACTTCAAACGCACCTTGATCTTGCTTCACAGCTTTAATCAAGGAACACACACTCTTGCTTAATAGCTTTGAGTGACTCAATGACCACACCTGTTCATACACAATAACCACTGCAATTTTACAACATATAATTGCTTGGCACACAAGGAATCCTAAAACTCCTAGACTCACGTGAAGAACAAAGTTCTTCACTCACAAAGACTCTTAGCAGGCACTCTCTAATCTTCTGTCAAGAGCTGCTCTTCTAGGATTGCTCCTTCTGTTATTTATAGTAGCAGTCAGTCCTTGGGCCTTGGTGTAGAAATTAGGTTTACCCAAACCTCTCTTCAAAAAGCTGCACTTACCAATTAGGTCAGGTCCATTTAATTTCTCCAGGGCTTCTAAAATGTTTCCTGACTTTCAACTTGAGCTTCTATAAAGTTTCCTGAATTCTAGCCTGAGCTTCCTCATTCTGAATAACAGAAAACTAAACCTGCGCACCTGATGTCATACGATCAGTGTCATGATATTCAGTATGACATCCAACTCAACTTACTACTTACCCTGCATATTGTGTGTCACATCATTAGTTATGATATCCATACACACTCTAATATTTTGCCACAAAATGCAGCCAATCAGAAGCACTTACAGTGTTATTGTTATTTGCTAATGGTAAGAGACCTAGGGGTTTATTTCTAAGTATACTTACCAAAACATCGCATCTCGTGCCTACGTATCCTGACAGAAATGGAATCAGAACATTCGTAGTTCCCCTTAAAGGGTGAAAACAATGTTTATTGATTAGTTTTAGGAGAAGAAACAAGTTGTCATCTTTAGGAGAATACTCAACTAACCACCACAAACACGTGGAAGATGGATATTTGCTTCACATTGAGTGAAGCGCTCTAACTCAGATATAGAATCAACGAGTATGCCACATACCTCTCTCAAGTGAAAAAGAATCAATATTATGTCATGGGGTAGGAGAATTACATCTCAACTAGGGATGAGTCACATCTAGTTCTCTCATGGAAAAAGGGAACTTAATTGTAGGTTGTTTAAGTTAACATCCTAAGGGAACTAACCTAATTTTATGAATCTAAAATAAAATTAAACGAAAAGTCTAACCTAATGTTATCTGTAACACCCCAAATTTATTGGAATATTCATTTAATTTATTTAAATAAGAATATTCGCATTAAGGTAAATTTTCGGTGGTTGTTGTGAAATATTGAGAATTATGGCTTTTAAGGTATTTATTTAAATAATAGTATATAATATGAATATATTGGTATTATTATTAATTTAAATAAATATAAGTTAACTAAGGGCAAATTGGACAATTGAGGAGGAGTTAGTGAGGGTAATATTGGAAAGTCCAATTTTAAGGCCCAATGTTAGGTTTAACTAAAAGGAATTTTGATGGGATTAGGATTCATTCTTGTTAGACCGTGAAAAGGAATTGAGGCCAGAGCTCTGAGGAGGAGTTTTGAGGAAAAAGCTTCGAAAGTTTTTCTGAAAGATTTGAGAAGGCTTATAGTCCGCAATTAAGGTATGAGGAGTATTGTCTTCATTGTTTTCAATGTGTAATTTCAATGTATTTAAGGTCGATTTAAGGGTTTAAAGGGTTTGAGGATGATTATGGGATAAAGGGAATTTGGCCTTCGTGGCCTAAGTCTATTATTGAGATTTTAACCGTAGGGATTTATTTGGGTTAAAGGAAATTAAGCATTTGCGGCCAAAGCTCTGATTTGACATTTGTCTAACCCTGTAGAGAAATTAGATAGTGAGAAACTCTAATGACTGTGGTGTAGTTGTAAGGATATATGGGAATTAGAGTGTGAATATGATACAAGATTGGCCTAATAAGTTGTATATTTTGTGCCTTTATCGCCGTAAGACCTTAGGGATGATTTAGGGATGTTTTTGGGTTATTGGGGAAGTTAATCGTGGGACTTTTGGGTTGATTTTAGGTTCTGGTGCGTAACAATGTTTTGCTGTCATCGTGTATTCACACAGCAAAGAATCCTTCGCACAACGAACAAAGCTCGTCCCAGACTCGCACTGTGAAGAATCCTTCGCACAGCGAAGATACTCGCCCTAGACTTGCATAGCGAACTTGCTAGAAAACGTAGCAGAGTTTCAGGAATTCTGATTTTGTGCAGCGATGCCTTGATGTTTTGATGCAGTGATTTCTTTGACGAATGAAGATGAGTATGACTGTGAATTCGATGAGTAATGATTGATGAAACTATGAAGATATTTCCATAGTTTTGATGATTCTATGATGACATGAGTTAGGATGATGATTTTGATGATGATGATTATGATGAATGATGATGCACCTATGATGTTATTATGAGGATGATTATTGACGTGTGCATCATGCATTCGTGTGCATCCGGACTTTAGTTCAGGACCTTGAATTCTTTGGCTTCAATCCCATTATGTGGATGTAAGATATTTTGATGTGCTCTGGTTCTCGAGTAGAATCGATCCTATTGATGGGGATCTATGGAGGGTTGATGGCCCAGTTGTTTCCCTTGAAAAATGGAAAACAACCGCTGATCTTCCAAATCTAACTTTGGTGACTCACAGGATCGATCAAATTGATCCTAGAACATGTGCTAAAGGTTATGTTTTGAAATCTATCTAAGTTGAACACTTCGAAAGTGTTTTAGTAAAAGAATTTAATCATAGAGGTGTTTGTTCGTCTGATGCGAAAAATAAGATAGAGATTAGAGGGAAAAGAAATAGAGATCTTAGACAAGAGTTTAGAACGAAGGTAAAGTAAAGTGCATAGAAGGGGGGTAGATTGTAGAAAAAGTAAAATAAAACTTTGTAAAGTTAAGCATATAAATTAAATTTCTTTGAAAGTAAAGATGGTGTGTTTACATAACGTACATTCTCCTTGAACTCGTTTCTCTATACTCGTGTACTTTGAGTAATTTGGGGAGTGACTTATACAAGTTTCATAATGCATGTAGTCCTTTGTCAAACGAACGCCACATGTCCCTCTTAGTCAAAGGAAAGCATAACTACTCCCTCCATTATTTGAATTTCAAAAAGTTCACTAATCTCCAGCCAACATCTTGGTCGAAGGCTACTTTTTTAAGGTTCAGAATTTTCTCTAAGTCCCACAATTTTTGACTTCCTACTCGAAGGTCTCATGCCTTGAAACCTCTTTACCTCTCAAAGACTTTAATATATATATATATATATATATATATATATATATATATATATATATATATATATATATATATATATATATATATATATATATATATATATATATATATATATATATATATATATATATATATATATATTATATATATATATATATATATATATATATATATATATATATTATATATATATATATATATATATATATATATATATATATATATATATATATATATATATATATATATATATATATATATATATATAATATATTATATATATATATATATATATATATATATATATATATATATATATATATATATATATATATAATATATATATATATATATATATATAATATATATATATATATATATATATATATATATATAAATATATATATATATATATATATATATATATATATAATATATATATATATATATATATATATATATATATATATATATATATATATATATATATATATATATATATATATATATATATATATATATGAGGCGTCAAATTTGTGAGCTAACAAATTGCCCCCGAAAAATGTCTTTTTCGACCTTTATGTAGAAAAAGAACCATTTTTTGACAGCGTCCAATTCGACGCCGTCATTTCGACCTTCACACAAGCATCAATGTGATTTGACTACCTGCGTTTGGGAAGACAAGAGAAGAAACGAAAAAGAAAAACCAGGAAATTGTTCCGCTATCCCCGAGCACGTCCCTAACATCATGGGTCATTATGGCAGATTTCTTGGAACTCACAAAAATCCTCAGACCGTCATCATCCTTTTTAGGGCCTAAGACAATCATGGGTATAGGTAGTAACTGCCAACGCCCCATGTCTTTATCTTGGGACAACACGTGGCCCCATTATCTCTAGCCACTAATGATGAAAGAAAAGACTTTTGATCTCCAAACACCCTATAAATAGCTCCTCAGAAATTATTTCCAAGTTTTCCACTCTTCGGCAAATACCCACGTATTTTTCAGACATTTTCTAACTCTCCAAAACCCATTTCCTTCCTGAACTTCATCAATGGCAATCATCTATGGCTGGAAACCAAGCTCAAAAAGAAGAAGTCACAAGTCAAAGGGCAATCAGTTGCATCGTTCCTCCCTCCTTTCACCACACTGAGTGGGCCTAAAGTAGTGAAGAACCAGCAGTTCATCCCTGAAGCCCTACTAGAAGAGAAGAGGCATATATACGAATCTCAGGTAATAATTCTTGCGCCTGTTTGCAGGTAAACCTTTGGCTATGTCTGGTCCGTTGTCCCAATTGGGTCTCAACTATTCCAACCTTAGTGACTTTTTCCCTTCCTACCGTAAGACCAAACCCTTAGAGCAAAAAGATTCCAACAAACCTCCTATTGAGGGCCCAGATAGTTTATCACTCTACAATGTAGACCTAAAATACCTTAACGGTGGAGCTAGGTTATTCAGAGCCACCCCCTACTTCAAAGATTCTAATCTTTACTTAAACTGGCTGACGAAGATGGAGAAAGTCAAGGCCAACCACTGAAAGAAACTGGCATCTACGATTTAATCATGATGTCGAAGGTCGGCCCAACTTACTGCCCTTTTCATGCTATCTTCCTTATTATACTTCTGGGATAGTATCCATTATACCTTCCCATCTCCCATATGGGATGATGACACCAACACTCTTCGACATAATCGCTATCGTAGGGCTGAAGCCTCATGGACTGATTAATGACCCCGAGGTCGATTGCCAAGACACCATAGGCTTTTCCAACACCAAACACACCTACACCCATTTCATCAATCACTACCATAATAAAAAACACAACCACAGTCGATGATGAGGAACATATAGCTTTTCTAGCCATGTGGCTATCTCGCTGTGTTTTCTGTACGAAATCTTTGCATGTGGCACGAAAGTACCTCACAGTGGCCAATCAACTGCATCTGAATCTAGGCATTTTTTTTGAGTGAGATGATCTTGGCCAGTCTGTACGAATCCTTAAGCGAAGGCGCTGGCAAGTTGAAGGACAAGGCAAGTTGAGGGAACTTATTATTATCATACCCTTTCTGGTTACTTCAATTGTGGCTCAATGCCACTTTCGAAACCAGCCTCCCAAACAAAAGAGAAGTTGACGAAGAGTCTACTGCTGTTACAGAAAGACGAGTTGAATGGACTCAACTGGTTTAACTTACCCCAAGTGAAGAAGGACATACGCTCAGAGCCAACCTTTCATGTTTCATTCAGATGTTCACAAAATGTCATGAGTTTACTTCGAGGACGGCTCCATTTGCAGAGAGGAAGCATGGTCCTGAGTGGTTCACCAGTCCTTTCCCTCCTTTGCTTAAAAATCAAGAAGAAGAGTTGAAGCTTGTCTAGGAGAGATTTCTGACACCTCGGCTAATAATTCACAATCTCAACCTTCTCATAGGCCAAGCGTCTTTGGTGGCCTATCAACCTAACCTAGTATCACGACAATTTGGTTTGATTCAGACCTTGCCTAAATGCTTGTATGATAAAAAGGCCCATGTTATCCTTCCCCTCACTGCCTTCAACCCTATTGAATGTTTAACACACTCACCTCGCCACACTCATAAGTCCCCTCTTAACACCCATTCATTTTGAACCTTCTTATCTCTGCTTCTAAGAATTCTACAACTGGTGGTCCAGAAGCTATACCTCAGAATTTCTTGACGTTTCAAGCTTTGTTCGCTTGATTGACCAAGCTTTCGTTGATGTGCAGGAGAAGATCAAGAAAGGTACATCTACACATATCAAAGAGATTTAAGCCTTCCAGAAGTACTTTGAAACCACCTATCAACTAGATGATGTTAGTCGAACCATCCGTGAGGCTGCTGTCACTTTGAAGGAAAAGTTTTCAAAGAAAAAGGAGAATCTATAAATCCCTTCATACGTTCCTCGTGAGAAACGGTATGAGGTAGCTTTTGCTTTATTTCCTCCAAAGATCCCTCGATTGCCAACTGCTGATTTTGGAGTGGCTCTTGCCCCTCCATTTCCATATTGGTTTACCTGTGGAGATTCTATAAAAATCCTTCAATAGCAGTCAAGACCGAAAGCATGACAGGTGGTTCCGGACTAAACTTATGCTCGATACTTTCAAAGGGCACCTTCATGTTGGTATCGAAGATGTTCGCATCGAATTCGAAATTCTTGAAGGTCATCCCCCTTCGATTTTGGGACTCTTTTAACTGAATTTTATTGTTACTAATTAGTAGCAATTTGATTATTTTTGCAGATGCCCCTAAAAGGAGTGCTCCTCAACAAGAACTGAAGGCAAGGTCGAAGGCCATAAGGTAATCCTTTATAGGCCTCTGTTAGTTTAACTTTCTTGGTTGTTTCTAATATTTCTTAATGTCTTAGGTAACTCGCAAGCCACCCACACCCCAAAAGAAACTTAAAAGGGCTTTTGCCCAAATAATTATTGACTCAGAGGATGATGATGAATCTCCTCCTGAAGATTTACAAATGAAGAAGAGGCGGAAAGTCGTCCAAGGGATGGATACTGTTGGCACCCCACCTGCCCCTTCGACGGTCAAGACTTCGAAGCTGACCACCCCTATCTGTGATCGTGTTGAGGCTCTTGTTAAAGGTGTCTCGATGCCAACCATAGTCCCTGTCGAGACCGACAGTTTGAGTCCTGCCGACCGAGGACACTAAGGTATACCTTGTGTCTAAGTGCTTCTCGAAGTCCTATTTTGTTTATATTTTGTATTTATTTCTCACGTCTGGTTCTTCTTTATCTAGGCTGGTGTTGGAGGTTCGAAACCTACCTTGATCAAGTCTCCTTCTCCATCCGTCCTTTTAAACAGCCAAGGTGAGCCTACTTATCATCCCACATCATACTTGGGCTCTGGTATGAGTTTTCTTGGGAAAATTAACAAACCTAAATTTGGCACAGCTCCTCTTTCGCCTACCAAAACAACTACCCAGCAGTCCCAAACCGATGGGTCCTGATCATGAAGAAGACAATGCACCAGAGACTTTAGAGGTAACAGATGAAGAAGATACTCACATGGAGGAAGATGCAACCTTGGCTGACGCAAGTAACTCTCCTTTAGATCAAACCATTGTTGCTGATGATACTGAGGACAACAGGGGAAAAAGACGTCGTCGAGGGATGAAACCATGCATCAATCAGAAACTAGATGGTTCTAGTGATGAGGGTACTGGTGACAAAATGGAAGAAGACCAAGCTGATGATGGCCAGAGTGAGGAGGAGAAGCTTGAGGGAAACCCAGCCGACGAACCTGCCCCAGTTGATGTGACTGTTACTCCAACCGTTGTTGCAGCTAAGGAGAGCGAAACAATACCCACCAAAGGTGAGGCAATTCTTAATAGTGCAGAACTAAATGCCCTGGAAACTCACCAATCCTTGACAATACGTCAAGATTCTTCTTGGTCAACGAGGCAGTTCCTCTGGCAAGGCCCCTAGAACTTCGACTTCTGAGGACCAAGCCTCGAGCAAAACCAACAGAAAGCATCCTCGAAAAGGTCAAAGGGAAAATCTTCAGGGGGGATCTTTTCTCCATTTTACAAATGGTCCAAGTCACCCATCTTGCTTTGAAGACTCTTTTTCAGCAAGTGGACATTCATTCCATCTCTCCTGAGTCTGCTACCGTCATCCTTGAAGTTGGTGCTTTAATCGACCAGGTCTATGGAGATCTCAGACTGCTGCCTTAGATTGAGAAAGTTATCTCGACCAAAGTTGGTAGTGAGGTTGCTGCTTGGATTGCTGCTGCTGAATCTGAAGGAAAAATAGCAGAGTTGGAGGAGAAGAAGGAGAAGAATCAGCAAGAGATTGCCACCAATGAAAAGAACATCTCTTCTTGGGAGCGAAAGATCAAGAAGCTTTCGAAACAGAATATCGAAAGCTAAGAAGAGAAATGCAGAGCTATCTTCTCTCGATGACTCTAGTCTCTCAACAGAGCTCAACCATGCCATCACTTTTGCTGAGGAGGCTAGATGATTGGAGGCAGAGGTTGCCAAATTGGAGCGCCTTGAACTTCATAAGTCAAGATACTTGAGGATGAAAGAAAATCTCCCTTTTTAGTTTATTATAAACCTCCTGTAATGCCTTTCCTTTTCCTGGACCTTGTGAGCCATAGTTTGACTTAATGTTGTAATGAACTGAACCATTTT
>CAWUDS030000401.1:0-75659 GCA_963859935.3 Lathyrus sativus | reverse complement strand
CCCCAGTTACTCGGCGGTAACAACCAATGATGGCGAAACACAATGAACCTGTGAATGCTAACGTAGGTGTTAATGTGAATGTATGTTAATGTCTATGTATGTAGTTAAATATGCAGGATGCAATGGAATGAATACGTAATGAGTATGTGAAATGAATATATGAAATAGGCATGTGATGCTTATGCCCCTGCGTATGCTGACGAAACAGACTGGAGATGGGACGAGAGATGAAATAAACATCTCGACGGAGATACCCTGCATTCTCTGCAACCAATACGTCAATCATGGGTGAGACGGATCAATGGTAGAACCAAATCTGGTTTTAAAGTTCTGAATTCTCTGGGGAGAAGGGAATCTGCTTGGGTGCACAGTATCACGTCTTCTCATGGGGAGAGGAAACCTGAGGGACACTTTCGAGTTACCCAAGAAAAAGTTGTCAGCTTATAGTCTCTTTGGGGACTGTGTCAGAGCAATGATTTGAAAGTGTTTCTGCAACAATGAGATTTTCGAGGAGTGAAGAGATCCTTCCGAAATTTCCACTAGTCAAAGTAATTTCTTATATTTCGATTGCGTTTTTGAAGAACAGTTTTAAAAATTTTCAATGCACCTTTCATTTTCAAAATTTTAAGAATAACTGCATTTTGCATAACAATAGAAAACAAGAGTAATGCACCAAGGAGTGTAAGTAACAAAATGGTATCTTTTATTAAAGGGTGGAAGCTTGCTGAAGGCATAGCTCCATAGATGATTATGTTTTGAAATTGGCAAACATGGGAAAAGGTTACATTGAATCCAATGACTCCTACTGACACTAATAACTAAGACTAAACCAGAATCTTGCTTTGGATGAGGATGAAAGAACTGAGAAATGGCTCTCATGTGGAAAGTGTGTTAGTAACGATCGGTGTTTTCTGATGCAATGAAATGCCTTTGTCCCTAACTTTTGCCTGGACCGCCCTTTCGGGTTTTCAATCCACCGGGACGCCCTTTTTTGCTTAAGCCGCCCTTTCGGGTTTTCAACTTAGCGAGCTTATTATTATTATTATTATTATTTTTTCTTTTTTTTCAACCCTTACTTTTGCCTAAGTCGCCTTTTGCAGGTTTTCGACTTAGCGAGCTTTTTATTATTATTATTATTATTATTTTTTCTTTTTTTTCAACCCTTACTTTTGCCTAAGTCGCCTTTTGCAGGTTTTCGACTTAGCGGGTTTTTAGGCATAATATTTTCGGACTGCATCAGAATTCACGGGATGTGCTAGCTCTTCACCATCCATTGTTGTAAGTATCAGAGACCCTCCGGAGAAAACGGTCTTTACAACAAATGGGCCTTCATAATTTGGCATCCACTTTCCACGCATATCTTTATGCACTGGCAAGATCTTTTTGAGTACGAGCTCCCCTTGACGGAACTCACGGATACGAATCTTCTTATCAAATGCTCTTTTCATCCGTTTCTGATATAACTGCCCATGGCACATGGCTGTCATTGCGCTTCTCGTCAATGAGATTCAACTGATCCAGTCTGTCTTGAGCCCACTCAGCTTCCTCAAGTTCAGCTTCCATCAACACTCTTAAAGAAGGTATCTCCACTTCGATGGGGAGCACGACGTCCATTCCATACACCAATGAGAAAGGTGTTGCCCCTGTCGAAGTTCTCACTGAGGTTCTGTATCCATGCAAAGCAAAACGGTAACATCTCATGCCAATCTTTGTAAGTCACGACCATCTTTTGCAGGATTTTCTTGATATTCTTATTCGCAGCTTCAACGGCCCCATTCATTTTAGGACGGTACGGAGAAGAATTGTGATGCGTGATCTTGAAACTGTCACACAACTCTTTCATAGTCTTGTTATTCAGATTGGTGCCATTGTCAGTTATTATCCGACTTGGAACTCCATAACGGCAGATAATTTCTTTCCTGATGAAGCGGGCAACCACTTGCTTAGTCACGTTGGTGTAGGAGGCAGCCTCTACCCACTTGGTGAAATAATCAATAGCAACAAGGATAAAGCGATGACCATTAGAAGCCTTTGGCTCGATTGCCCCAATCATGTCAATGCCCCACATAGAGAACGGCCATGGTGAAGACAAAACATTCAACGGCGAGGGAGGCACATGCATTTTATCAGCGTAAATTTGGCACTTATGGCATTTTCTAGCGTATTGGATGCAGTCAGCTTCCATAGTTAACCAATAATATCCAGCCCTTAACATCTTCTTAGACATAGCATAACATTGGCATGAGTTCCGAAGGTCCCCTCGTGAATCTCTTGCAGTAACATGTCCGCTTCCCGTTTATCAACACATCTGAGCAAAACCCATGTCGTAATTTCTTTTGTACAACACACCATTACTGATAAAGAATTTCGAAGCCAGCCTTCTCAATGTTCTCTTGTCCAGACCAGTAGCAACCATCGGGATACTCTTGCTTGGCTAGATAGTTCTTGATGTCATGAAACCAAGGCCTTTCATCCACCTCAACCACTTCAACTACCTGACAATAAGCGGGCTCAACTTTGCGTTCAATATGGATAAGAGGTGCTTCATTAAACGAATTTAACTTTCCACATGGACGCTAGCATGGCTAAAGCATCAGCAACGTGGTTCTCCGATCTAGGAACATGTTCGAACTCTATCTCGTCGAAATACTTGATCAGCTCAACAATGTAGTCCTTATAAGGGACTAACTTCTCATTCTTTGTTTCCCATTTGCCTTGTACCTGGTAAATAACTAAGGCTGAATCACCACTTACTTTGAGGAGTTTGATTCGGAGGTGAATTGCTGCTTCGAGGCCGAGAATACATGCTTCATACTCCGCGACGTTATTAGTACACTCGAAGTCTAACCTTGCTGTAAACGGAGTGAATCCACCCTTTGGGTTCATCAAAACGGCGCCTATACCATGCCCATTGAAATTCGAGGAACCATCAAACATCATCTTCCACCAAAGACCTGGTTCTGGACCTTCGCTCGGATCTGGCTCTTCACAATCTCTCTTAATCAACAAAATATCCTCATCAGGAAAATCAAACTTAAGAGGTTCATAATCTTCAACTGGCTGATCTGCAAGATAATCTGATAAAATACTACCCTTAATTGCCTTCTGGGGTACATACTGGATGTCATATTCGGATAACAACATGTGCCAACGGGCTAGCCTCCCGGTTTGAGCAGGTTTTTCGAGAATATACTTGATCGGATCCATTTTAGAAATCAACAATGTGGTATGACAGACCATATATTGTCGAAGGCGCCTAGCGGCCCATGCCAATGCACAACAAGTTTTCTCCAATGGCGAGTATCTGTTTTCACAATCGGTAAACTTTTTGCTCAGATAATAGATCGCATGTTCCTTTTCTTCCAGTCTCATCATGTTGACCAAGCACGCAACCCATAGACTTCTCAAGAACAGTAAGGTACATAAACAACGGTCTTCCAGGTACGGGAGGAATCAGAATAGGGGGGTCTTGCAAATAACTCTTAATTTTCTCAAATGCTTTCTGACAATCAGGGTTCCACTCAACCGTCTGCCCCCTTACAAAGCAACTTGAATATCGGCTCACAAGTAGCGGTCATGTTAGAGATAAACCTGGAAATATAATTCAAACGCCCCAGGAAACCTCTAACTTGCGTCTCGGTTTGCGGAGCTGGCATATCTTGAATGGCTCGGACTTTGTCAGGATCTACCTCAATCCCTCGTTGACTAACAATAAAACCAAGCAATTTTCCAGATCTGACACCGAAGGTACATTTAGCAGGATTCAACTTCAACTGATATTTCCTGAGTCGTTCAAACAACTTCACCAAATGGTCTAGATGTTCCTCTTCACTCTGAGATTTGGCTATCATATCGTCCACATACACCTCGATCTCCTTGTGCATTATATCATGAAAAAGAATGGTCATAGCGCGTTGGTAAGTTGCCCCTTGCGTTCTTCAAACCGAAAGGCATGACTTTGTAGCAGAAGGTTCCCCAAGGAGTAATGAAAGTAGTCTTCTCTCGATCATCGGGGTCCATCTTAATCTGGTTATAGCCAGAGAAACCATCCATAAATGAGAATAAAGCAAAATTGGTTGTATTGTCTACAAGTGTATCAATATGTGGCAGAGGGAAGTCGTCTTTTCGGACTTGCTTTGTTCAGATCCCTGTAATCCACACACATCCTAACTTTACCATCTTTCTTGGGCACTGGCACAATGTTGGCAACCCAATCTGGATATTTTGCAACTGCCAAGAAACCTGCATCCAACTGTTTTTTGACCTCATCTCGAATCTTCAAAGCCATGTCGGGTCTCGTTCTTCGGAGCTTTTGTTTGATAGGTGGACAATCCGGCTTAAGTGGCAACTTGTGAACAACAATATCTGTGTCTAGACCAGGCATATCTTGATACGACCACGCAAACACATCAATATATTCTTTTAATAACTCAATCAACCTATGCTTAACCTCTGTCCCAAGCATTGCACCAATCTTGACCTCTTTCTTGTTCTCATCTGTACTAAGATTAATTAAGTCCACCTGCTCTTTATGCGGTTGAAGCTCTGTGTACTCGTACTCAATCAATCTTGTCAGTTCAGCGGGTACTTCAAAAATATTCTTCACCCTCGTCTTCAGTTTGATTGATGGGTGCATCCCAGTTAGGAGCGTCAGTAAAGTCATTAGATCCAACAAGGTTTACGATGTCTCTGCATGATGCAAGGCTTACTTAATTAAAATGCTCAAAGATATCTAAGATTAAGAAATGAAATGCTATTTTTTGTTTTATTTTTGAAAAAGGTTGCCAACTTCATTTTTTAAAGGTGAAAACGAGAAACGCAAATGAACCAAAATGGACTTGAACAAAATGCCTCTATTAATATCCTTTTAAAAATGAAAGGTGGCCCAACAAGAGCGACCCTATAGCCTTGGGCAGAGCTACGGATTTTTATTTGAAAACGTAAATAAAAATGCTAAAAATTACTTTGACAATGGAAAAATAACAGGGATCTCTACGGCCTCCCAGTTGTTCAAAGCTGCATCACCCTTAAACACCAGGTTGCTCAAATCTTCATTTTCCTCACAGTCACTGACGGCATTGACTTGGAAACCTCCGCTGACAAATACCTCTTGGATAACCTTCGGACGCCCTTCGACAGTTGAGGCAGCTCCATTCTGAGTTGGTTTGTAACCCAACCCAAAGCGATCAGTCTTGGTCTTGACATCAATTACCTCTCCCCAACCTTCCGGAATACCCCTGTCAATTGTCGATTTGGTACTCTTCAGAGATGCGAAAGATGGATTACCCTGGCCCACTGTCTCTTCGACTTCTAACAGAACAGCATTGGCGATCTCGAGTTCTTGAAAGGAGATTTCCAAAGCATCATCATCGGCCTCGATGTAACGGAAAGAAAGACAGGTTACTGACCATCAGATCCTCCTCACCATGTATAATAACCAACTTCCCATCGATCACGAACTTCATCTTTTGATGTAGCGTGGAGGTTACTGCCCCAGCGGCATGAATCCACGGCCTTCCCAGTAAACAACTGTAATTGGGATTAATGTCCATGACTTGAAATGTGATATTAAAAACTTGCGGACCAATCAGGATAGGAAGCTCAACCTCCCCCATTACCGACCGGCGAGAACCATCGAAAGCCTTGACGATCAGAGAAGTAGGTTTCAGCGCAGTCTCTTTGAAAACCAATTTATCAAGAACCCTCTTGGGTAGAACATTCAAAGAAGAACCGGTGTCCCACTAGCACTCTTGCTAAATTGTCCTCCTGACATTTCACTGATATATGTAAAGCACGATTATGATTCGGACCCTCTTTTGGTAACTCTTCGTTGCTGAAACTAAGGGTGTTACATACGGTCAGATTGGCAATCACACTATCAAACCGACTGGTGCTGATATCTTGATCCATATGTGCTCGAGTCAAAACTTTCTGCAAGCCAACCTATGAGCGGGTGAACTCATCAACAGAGATAAAATCGAAATCTTGGAAGGAGTCTGATGAAGTTGGTCGATAACTTTATAGTCACTTTTCTTGATGATCCTCAAAAACTCAGTATCTTCATCATTTTGCAACGGCTCCCTTGCCTTTGTCTTTGGCAGGCACTGGGATATTAGTGGTTTCCTTAGGTGGAACCTCATTGATACGGGGGAGTATACACACGGCCACTGCGAGTCATCCTGCTTGCCTCTGCGATGTTGGTCACAGTGTCCTTAACCTCTTCGTTTGGAATAACCTTCCCAGACTCCTTGTCAATCATCGTCACGTCATATTTCCAAGGCACAGCTTTAGGATCACTGAAAGGAAACGGACTTGGTCTTCGAATAACTATAGGCTTAGGCTGATTCACCTCAGGGATAGACGACTTTGGTATGTCGAACACGGGATTGGCAGAACCTGCCCCTGGACAGATTAAACACTGGTACCTTACCCTTTGATTCAGGCTGATGGAAGACAAGGCTCAATCACAGCGACTTCATCCTTCTTGGCTTGGCTTGTCACTTGTAAAACACCCTCGTCAATCAACCTCTGAACATCATTCTGAACCAACACACAACCCTTAATACTGGCTTCACAACTTACACATGCAGCATGGGACGTATCTACCAGACCGGCTTCAAACAACTTCGAATGGAATATCTTGAGAGGGGTCTTAATCTGAACAACATCAAGGACATAACCCTCCTCAGAATCAGCACTGATGGCGTTAACACTTTCATGGTTGGGAAAAGGGTTCTTCTTAACATTCGGTTGAGGATCTTCAAATGACAAAATCTTCTTTTCCAATAAATCCCCTGACAAGATTTTTGAGAGCATAACAGTTCTCCAGATCGTGACCAGGCGCACCCTCATGAAATAAACAATGAGCAGCGGCGTTGTAATTGGCGGGTAGAGGATTAGGAGGCGGACCCAAAGCTCGAGTGGTAATTAGACCTTGCTTGACTAATGAGGGATACAACTCGGTGAAAGTCATCGGAATCGGTGGACAAGGTTTATACGTTCTCTTGTTCGGAAACATTCTGGCGAGGAGCTGGATTCCTTGGCTGTTGAGGAGCAGGAGCGTTGGGCGCCTGTTGGTAGTTGATAGGAGGCGGATAAACAGGAGATTGTTGCATAGGTTGATACATAGGAACCTGTTGATTGAAAGAAGGTGCAACAGCTGCCACATATGGCTGTTGAGCATATTGGATTGGGTACCCTTGAGGTTGAGCATAACCTTGCGGATATTGATAAAATTGGTCTCTTCGTCTACCAGAGGATATAGAATTAGTCTCACCTTCTTTCTTCTTCTGGGAATTGTACGAAGGTTTCTTCGGCTGATCCTTTGAAACACCATGATTATTTGTCATTTTACCGCTTTTCATACCCAATTCAATCTTGACACCCACAGCAACGATGTCAGAGAAATTTGAAGTCACACTGCCCACCATCCTCTCGTAAAATTCTGGACGGACCGTGTCGACAAACCAATCAGCTAACTCTTTCTCGGTCAAAGGAGGTTCTACTTGCGAAGCAATCTCTCTCCAACCTTTGAGCGTACTCTTTGAATGACTCAGAACTCTTTTGTGACATACTCAACAACTGTCTTCTGTCAGGAGCCAGATCCATATTGTACTTGTAATGTTTGATGAAAGCGTCAGATAAATCTTGGAAACTCTTAATGCGAGACTGGTCCAAAGTTAAATACCACTTGGAAGAAGCACCCTTCAAACTGTCCTGGAAACAATGAATCATCAATTTATCATTCTCAACATGGGCAGCCATTTTGCGATAGTACATGATCAGGTGACTTTTAGGACAAGTGGCACCTTCATAACGATCGAAGTTCGGAGTTTTGAACTTCGGGGGAATAACCAAACCTGAGACCAAACAAACGTCCCTTGCAGCAGTCCCAAAAATTTGATCGCCTTCTACCTTTCTCAATCTCTGGACGATAGTGTCTACTTCCTCACGAAGCTTGTCATGCTTCTCATAACCTTCAACATTCTCATCAAGATTATCAAAGCCTGTCTCATTGAAATACGGTTGCACACAGGTGTGTACAACAGGTGGTGCAAAGATAGGGGCCCCCCTAGAAACTTCGGAAAATAAAGGCACCGGCTTGCTGAACAGGCTGATTAATCGGAACAGTGGCTTGAGGAGGCACAAAACCTGGAGCAAGACCATAAGGTGGGTCCCTTGCTATGGTCACATTCGATGGAGGGTCTACAGTAACGCCAGTAATCTCTGAAACAACAGTGGGCTGGGTATCCATCTTAGCATTCATAACATGTAACAATTCCATCATACACCCCATACCCCCTCGTAGGTCTTCAAGTTCATTGCTAAGGCGATCAATCTCTTTTGCCTGATCCTCCATTCTTTTCCGAGTTTGAGCTCTGGTGTTGTTACTGGTGCCGAGAACTCAGGGTGACGAAACTGGAAGGCGAGAGAACCGAACATGAGACAACGGAAGACATATGCAATGCAAGAAAGTATATGATGCTAAAATGCAAATGAAGATTTCATGGAATTCAAAACATTTACGAATGTCGTGGGGTACCAAAAAATTTCCTTGTTTTTTCATTTTTATTTTATCCCGTGATGTAAATGATGTTTGAATTCCATGAAATACAATGCAATGGAATGCTTTATGGATGCCATGCACATGAATACACAAAACCCTAGGTTAAAAGTCATGAATGGAGTTAAGGTCTACCCATCCCCAAAAGGAGTGTACTATAGGTTAGTTGCACCTGCAGAACAATGTTCTAAAAAGTGCCCAAAGTCATCAGCCCATCTTTCGGATATTATCAACCTTCCGATTGACTCGGGGGTTAATTAATATTCTCAAGAGAACCTCTTTTGAGTGTAGTATCGCGTAGCAACCGTTGTAGGATTACTCCCACATAGCTCCCGCACTACGTCCTAAATAAGGCCAAAGTGGTGTAAAGGTACTACGGTCCTCAATATCACAGACTCCGATCGACTATGGAAAAAGTTTTCACGATTACTCGTTCAAACCGAACCATTTTCGAAAAGGTCTCAACTGAGCGGTGATTCTCGAATTAGCTTGGTCGGGATTCAACTCCCCATAAGCCTCATCGAATATATCCCCATCCTATAATAATGTCACTAGTCCGGGCGTAGGACTTACCTCACAACACAAGGAACAACCCTAAACCAGAACACAAATATATACATGCAAAATAACAAACAAGTAGCAATAAATATGAACAAATTAGGGATAACCCTAAAAAATTAAGAACACTCCCCAGTGAAGGTCGCCATTTTCTGTTGCGGTGGAAATAGGACCACAAACTATTAATTAGTTTGAATCACAATTCAATTCACAACCGCTCTTTGATTTATCCGAAGGAAAAGGTCAAAAGAGGGAAAACCTATTTTGCATCGTAAACACAATGCGGGGAAAGATCTAGGGTTCGGGGGTTGGTTAAATTTAGGGAAAGTATTAGCACCCTAAACTTCCGTAGTACTCTACGGGAACCTTTTGTTCAAATGCTTACTATTTGCTTTATTTATTTGCTTAAGGTATATGTACAAAAGGATTAAAAGTGAGAAAATAAACCTAAGGGGTTAATTCTAAGTTTACTCGGCAAGACATCGCATCTTGTGCCTACGTATCCTTACGGGAGTGGAATCAGAGTAATCGTAGTTCCCCTCAAAAGGGAGGTTAGAGACTTCTTGACTGTGGTCAAGGTCTCAAGGGGAATAAACGTATCTTAAGGACACGCTTACGTGGAGTGTAGAAACTCCAAATCTCTACGTTGAAATGTTAAGTTGGAATTAGGGTTAAATTAGGTTAGGGATTCCGCGGCGGGAAACCCTAAAATGAGCGCGGCGGCTCTTTGACCTAATGCTAGGGGTAAAAATGTAATCTTGCCTGCGGCGAGGCATTTGTGAAAATTAGGGTTTGTAGTTTGTAAGGGTTTGAAATTGAGGACTATTGACACGGCGGTCAACCGGCTAGACCTAATTCGGATATGTGTAGTGTGACAGAATAATTGATGAATGTGTGAGAAATTAATCATACGAGCAGGGAAATGGTGACAGAAATTAAAAATCATACACGCAGAAAATAAAAGGCAGAAATAATAAAACGCGATTATTAGGGTTCGCGAGGTTACAAGAGAGGAGCAGTTACAAAAATGATATAAAAATGAAATAACTAACGGTAAATGCCATAAACCTGCAAAAACGAGCAAACACTGTTAATGGATAGAATTGTCAGATGGTGACGAAATAAAATTATGCATCTTTTTTGTGATTTTATTTTGTGATATAATCTTCAATTTAAAATGAAATTATTAATATTAATTCAACTCAAACCCTAAAACTACTTTAACTTAGTTATTATATTTTTTAAAAGGCAAAAAAAAGATTAATGTATTTATTTAAAAATGTTTTTTATTTACTATTTATAAAAAGTTTTTTTTTTTATCTTATAAAAAAGTTTTAAATTATTATTTTATATAAAACAATTTAAAAAAAGTAAAACTAAATGAATTATATAAAAAGAAAAAGAAAAAACGTAAAAAAATAAAAGGGTTGGGCCGGTCATCACTCCCGGACCCAACCCGGTTGAGGCACTAGTAAACAAAAGAGTTTTTCAGGGTTTCATAACCCTAAAAGCTTGTCCGCGGCGCCGCTCTTCTTCTTACCTCCATCTCTCGTACTATTTCCATCTTCGCTTCCGTCTTTCTCTCTCGCGGCCATGTCTCACCCCTTGTTCGTATCACCTTCTCCACACTAAAAACAAAAAAACAGTTTAATATGTTGATAAGGGAATGGAGAGTTTACGGTGGGTTTTCGGTGATCGTTAACGATGATGAAGGCGATGATGATGTTATAATCTGAGCCTCGAAGTTGATTGTCCGTCGTTTCGATGAACGGCGGTGGCGGTCTCCTTCAGTTTGTTCGCTCGTGGTTTTACGATGAGCCTCGTTTGTTCGTCGATGAACGGACCATTGTGGCTTGGGTTTTCTGCTTGCGCCGTTGATTATCCCTCTTTACTAGGGTTTCACCATGGTGAGATTGTCCCTTTTATAACTCTCTTCTGACTCGCTTTTGGGCCTTTTGGATGTTGGATTTACTCTTTCACTGAGATATAATTTCGTATGATTTTGTCTGATTTGATTTTATCTGGATTTGTTTGATTTTTTAGATACCGATTGGGTTCCAATTGGATGCTTTCTGATACGGATTGGATTCATCTGATACTGATTGAATCCTGTTTCCTCTCTTAGGATTTGATTGGGGGTTTTTGATTTCCAGCTGATATGATTTTTCTGATTTGATTCGAAGCTTTCCATTTTTGGGGTTTCTTGATTGAATATTACTTGACCCTATTTCGGATATGGATTCGCTCGGATTTCATCTGATTTGTTTTGATTTCGAACTGATTTGTTTTGATTCTTGATGCAGTTCGGGTTTTCGTTGGATATCTGCTTCTGATTTCTGGATTTCGGTTTTGAAACCTACATTAACTTTTCCTCTTCTTCTTTCAGGATAGGTACTACGGCTTCGGTCGCGTCAAACGATGCCGAGGAAGGTATACGACAATGATGACAATGTTCTGAGCCTTCGAGGGATATTCTTCGATGATGTCGCGGTTCAGAACAGGAGTTCTGGGCTTGTTGCGATTTCCTGCTTTTTCTTCTATGGTTTTGTGAACTCATCGAACTGATGCGTTTGATTTGAACCTTTTTCCACTATTTCTGATATGGTTTTGTGAACTTGTTTCACTTTCTGATACAGATTTTGTTTTGGATATCCATCTGGTTTGATCATCACGACTTTTCTTCTTCTTTTTTCAGAATCGCTACTATGCTTTGGTCGAGTTTAAACGCTGCCGAGGATGGCCACATGGTGATGATGACTTTAAGTCTGAACCTTCTGGTGCTACTTCTGGTTTGGACGCCGCGGTTGCCTTCGAGATTGGTTGTTTTCGATGCTTGATTGGGTTCAGAACATGAGTTCTGGGCTGCTATTGGTGTTGCGAGTAAGATAGTGACCGATTGTTGGCTGATATGGTTTATCCTCGTAACTTTGAACTGTGATTTTCGTGACTTATTTGTTGGGCAATGATGTCTTCCGTACTGAGCCCGGCTTCGCATTTTGGTTTTCCAATATCATCACATTTGGTTGAGGCTCATTGACGCGCGAGCATGATCATAAACCTACCTCGCTTTTCTGGTATGATTTGTGCTATGATTTCCAACTGAAGCTTGACTTTAATTGATGCATTCTGAACTTTGATACAGTGTATGATGCAGTTTGGTTTCATTTCATTTTTCTTGTTCTGTTTGATCTTGGTTTTCATGAACTCACTTATGTGGTTGCAGTTTTGGAACATCTATTGTATGCCAACTTCTGATACTGCTTGATTTCTTTGGCAGATGCTGTGAATGCACTGGTTTCATGGATTGTTCACTTGAGCTTCAGTTTGAATTTCCAATCACCTGTGGCTGTTTTGTCTATGCAGCTTATGAATTGTTTTGGTTTTGAGTTCTGAATTCTGAACCTGGTACTGATGCTGTTGTGGATTTTCAGGTGTTGGAAATTTCGAAAACAAAACGACTCAGACCTGCCGGCATCCGGGTTTGAGTCCAAATTTGCCTTTGTATCAGTTTGGAAATCCAATTGCGGCAAAAGCGAATCAGTCCCGCTTCTTTTATCACTCCTATCTCTCGGATGTCCCGTAATGATAAGAACAGGTGTTATCTGATCTGACGCCAACGACACGGATCGGTAACGGGGGTAGGACGCAGCTTCGGTTGTTCCACTCCCGGCACTCGATGATGACGATGTTCTGAGAGTGTCAAACAACTTCTAACATTTTTCTACTTTGTTTGTGTTCTTGTTTTGTTTTCGTTTCTTTTTGTGCAGGTTAATCGGAGGAGCATGGAGAAATGTCCAAGGGATGAACATCATGAAGAACACTTATGGATGTTTAGGACTTAGGATATTTAGGATATACAACTTTGATTTTCTCTTTTGTAACTTGTAACAAAAAATATTATGAATAAATTCAATAACATTCTTTATCCAAATTATTTCTTCTTTGTAGATCAGTAAACTTCAAATTTCTATCCAAACTCACTTTACAAATTGTAATAATGATAATAAAATATTATGAATAAAATTCACATATTCTATTAAAATCATTTCCCAATTTCTTTTCCATGATTTAAATTTGCAAACACCTCAACATCCGATTAAACCTCGCTAGTCAAATATCCTTGAATTAATTCGATCCAATCTTGCATAATAAGCTTAATACCTTCAACATGAATAAGTTCCATTAATCAGTCGAAGTTTTCACTGTTTTCCCTCTAAAAATGGACTGGAAGATAGAAGAATGATTTCTTGTTACAACCCTGTTCCACAGATCAGATTTTCCAACCCAAATTGATATCTTAACATAACCCACGCAAATAAATGCCTCAGGAATAAAACCTCATTGGGCCCAAAATTACGAATTATGCTTCAAAATGACCAAAACGCCCCTGGGGTAGTTCCTGCAAAACAAAACGCACTTTATGACTGGTTAGTGGTTAGCAGATGCACAGATGAGATGCTATGCGAAATGACTGACTAAATATAAGGGTAAAATTTGGGGTATTACAAACTCATTTTCATGCATTTTCCTTCCTCTACACATCTGAATATCATATTGAATCATGATCCAAGGGTTGAGGATGTCTCAAGTTGTGAAATCTGATTTTTGAGAAGTGTTGGATTGTGGTTTCAAGTGTTGACAGCCCCAACTTCCTTGGCTCATAACTTCCTGCTCACACATGCTATTGAGGAGTTCTACCATAATTTGGAAAGCCCTTAAGTAGCTCTATAACTTTCATGTTTTGGAGATTTCCAAATTCTAGATGGAACTAGGTTGAAAAACCCTTCCAAGTTGCTGAAAAAAACCACTTAAAAAGGCTAAATAACTTAGAATTTTTCTAAGTTATTTACCTTCTTAAAATGAATCTTGTCATAACTCTGAATCTATGCATTTTTTGATCATGGACCAATTTGAGGCTTTTGTATGATTTGTCAAGAGCTTTCCAATGAGCTTTGAACCACTCCATTGGATATGTAGTTGAGGAATTATGGTCTTGCCCCTTTCGAAACCCTAATTCCCGATTTTTGCGATTACTTCTTAACCCTTGATCCAATGGTCATGAAATTTTATGGGGATGTGTAATATGACATAAGGAAAAATTTTGATTCACATATTGAAGTCAAATTCCTTATTGTTGAAGAGTTGACTTTTTGGTCAATCGTTCGATCAATCGGTGACTAACGAGTCGACCGTTGGTGATCCGGGCATTCTGAGGACTTGAAACTCTTTGGATGGACTTTACTAATCCATAGGAGCTTAATGGACCATGATCCCACCATTGAAAGACTCTTCAAATCAAAAGTCAAACTACAATTTACTTTTCCTGATCGAAAACCCTAATCGGGCGTCTTGAACTGCACTGTTCTCAATTTCTGGGTGACCATCTCAAATTGAATTCATACTTGATCCAATGGAGTATATTTTATGATGTGGAGACTTATTTGAAGTTGAATCAATCCAAAACATTGATTGATCAGACCATCGAAATCTCGATCTTGACGGTATGGAACCCTAATTCATCTGCATCTTAACAAAGATAAACTGAAAATGGGTTAAAGTTAGTTAATCCAATGAACATGATCCTAAAATGGTGATGAGGATCTAAGGGGTCAAAATTTGGGGTGCAACAATAGGGTGATCTCACTTTCGCGCAGTCACGACTGACCAAGCTGACCGGGGAGTTGGAGAGGAGTCAGGAAGATACCACTGCGTAGCCCAAGCGGGGGGAGAGTGTCGAGGAGAAGCTGAAGGCTGCGGAGATGGAGGTGCAAGCGCTGAAGGCCCGCGTGGGAGAGCTGAAAGGCTCTCTTCGTCTTGCCGACGATGAGACGGATGAGGACAAGCTCATGGTCACCCGTGTGGATCTGCTGAGGAGGATCCGGGAGTTTGAGGGAAATTTCTTGGAGGCATTCGGGGTTGGTTTTTCCAGTGCTATGGACCAACTCAAGGTGGTTAACGCCCCGATTCTGATTTCCTATTTTTTGTTGAGTCTTTTGAATTATTTGATTGATTATTTTTTTTATTTGTGGAATTTGAATATCAATATGTTATGTGTGCATATTGTGATGTTTTATTATTTAGAGAGTTTTGGGAATTAATTAGAGGGTGTTTTAGATAATCCTTAATTAGTAGATGTTTTGATAGAATAGAATAGAAAGTGTTATAAGTGGAAATAGAGAGAAAAGAAAAGAGATAGAGAGGAAAAAAAAGAAAGGAAAGAAGAAGAAGAGAGAAGAGAAAGAGGAGGAAGAGGAGAAAACCTAGAATCATCAAGAATCAACCTCTAAGTTTTCGATTAATCGGGTAAGGGTGTAAAACTTTATTATTCTATCAATGTGTATGATTATGTATGTGATTGTTGGTTTGATTTGGATTGTTAGAGAGTTTTACTCATTTTCCATGTTTAGGTCGAATATGGATTAATCGGTAGATACTGAGTTTAATCGGTTAGAATCTGGAATAGATGGTGTAGATTAGTCGAGAAATGTTAGGCTAAGGCTACTGGGATGATTTGGAATTGAATCGGGTGGATTTTGATGAGTTTCAGAGTTTTGGACAGTGGGAAATTCTAAGTTCGAAGACCCTCGTTAGCAAGTTCACTAGGCGAGCAAGTCGCGAGCATTCGCTATAGCGAGCCAGTAGCGAACGGTCCCAGAATTGGACAGTATGGTTTTGGTGTTCTTCGCTGGTAACGGAGGGGGTAGCGAGCATTCTCTAGGCCTTCGCTGAGCGAGTGAGGTAGTGAATCAAGTCAGTGGCTTCTGTTTTCCTTCGCGAGCTTGTTCGCTAGGCGAACAGGTAGCGAGCACTCACTAGGAGCTCGCTAGGCGAGCAGGGTAGCGAGCGTGGCAGTATGTTGTTTTCTTGTGTTTTCACTTCCATGTCGATTCTTTGATTCGAGTATGATTAATCCCTTATTATTATGCATAGTTGTATGTTGTGATATGATATGCTGTGGGTAGCCGTAAGGCGTGAATCCTAGATTGTGAATCGTGGAGTGTGAAATGTGGCCGTTTGGCAATTTTGTGCATTTGTTTGAATTGAATGAAAATGCATGATGAAATTGATGGGAAGGTCCACCATGTATGAAATGCTATGAGATGAGTATATATATGTGTTGTGATATATATGTATTATGAATGCATGAGTATGTTTGTGAACATGTGTGCATTTCAAGAGTGTATGCAGTCGTTTTGCATGTGAAGCATCATGATTGCATTCTTGTGTCTTGATCCCGCATAGGATCTGCAGAAACCTCGTGTGCCCTTGTGGGGTGTGAGCGATGGTTTATATTTTGATCCTTAGGAGGATCTGCAGAAACCTCGTGTGCCCTTGTGGGGTGTGAGCGATGGTTTATATTTTGATTCTATGGAGAATCTGCAGAACGATTGTGTGCCCTTGTGAGGTGTGAGCAATTGGATTGTGTGCCCGTGTGGGGTGTGAGCAATCCTGAAACATCGTGTGCCCATGTGGGGGTGTGAGCGATGGGTGAACATCGTAGGCCCGACGGGGAGTTACTTCGGTAACGAGCGATGGTTCCATTTGGTTCTTCAATTGAACCTGCTGAACGAGTCGGTACCCGCATTGGCATCTGCATAGAATCGTGAGTCAGTCTCTATGAGTTGCATTTATCATCTTCATATGATGTATTGGTGAAATAAACATGAATGTAGATGTTTATCTGAGTTGGTGATGAAATAAACATAATTGTGTATGTTTGTGTGAATTGTTGAAGTAAACATAATTGTAAATGGTTATGTGGAAATGATGTGAATTGTGAGGCATGATTGAAGGATATGCTTATTTATGTATATGATGAAATGTGATGAGTTGTGGTGAGAAATATGATATTTGTGTGCTCGATAATTGTATATAAATATATAATTATATGCATTATTTGTTATGATAATGTTTCTCACCCTTCTGCTGTTTTTTTATGCTCTATGAGGCATTGCAGAGTAGGTTGCTGGAGGTCTTTTTGTGAAGAGAGTCTTCATCTTTTTGGTCGGTTGGCTCTGATATGTAGCACCGGGTAGCTAGGATTTGTTTTGATTCTTTTGTGATACATCTGTGTATGTATCTGTTGATGAAATGTTTTGTAAACATGACTTATGAATTGAATTAATCTGGATGATGTATATATTTGATTATATGATTGAAGTGATTCAATATTTAGATGTTTCCGCTTTTATTCTAAATATTGAGATGTGGGTATAGTACTAAGTTCCTTTGTTGTGAGTTGCCCATTGTTGCATATTGTCATACCCTAAATTTGCCCATACTTTTTTTGTTAATCAAAGGCATTGGTACAAACCATCGGAGGGTTGGCAAGAAATTTAAGTTTTTTCATTGGTGTGAGCATGAGGTAGGAGCTTGTTGGGTACCTCAGAGGTCATGGTGGAGTTGGAATGATCATCCAGTTCATCTGCACAATGCCCAGACAAAAAGGGTGAAATTAGGGTTTCAATTTTAATCAGGATAAATGTGTTTTTAAGGGCAAGACTTGTTCCCATGGCCTTCCGTGTGTCCTAAGGTGTGTGAGTATGGGAGATTGACCATCAATTTTAATCAGAAGAGCTTCAATTGATCGGTCAATTGAAAATCAGGAGATTTGGGAAAAAAAGTCAACTATAGTTTGACTTTTGATTTAAATGGTGCTCCAATGGTGGGATCATGGTCCATGAAGTTCATATGGCTTATTGAAGTCTACTCAAGAAGTTTCAAGGCCTCAGAAGACCCAGAACATCAATAGTTGACTCGGTAGTCATCGATCGATCAATCTGTTGACCAAAAAGTCAACTCTTCAACCATAAGGAGTTTGACCTCAAAGTGTGACGAAAAAATGTTCCTAATGCCATATTACACATGCCCATGAAGTTTCATGACCATTGGATCAAGGATGGAGGAGTAATCGAAAAATCGGGAAATTAGGGTTTTGAAAGGGGCAAGGCCATAATTTCTTAACCACACATCCAATTGAGTTGGTTCAAAGCTCATTCGAAAGCTCTTGAAAAGTCCTACAAAGGTCCCACAGTGGTCCATGAGCAGAAAATGTATAGATTTGGAGTTATGGCCAAAGTCATTACAAGAGGGAAAAATAACTTAGAAAAATTTTAAGTTATTGAACTTTTTAGGCATATTTTTCAGCAACTTTGAGTGGATTTTTGACCTAGTTCTATTTTGAATCTGAGGATCATGAAAGCATGAAAGTTGTAGAGATACATGAGGGCTTTCCAAAATGTACTAGAACTCCTCCATAGCCCTTATGAGTTGAGAGTTATGAATTCAACAAGATGAGGGTTTCAACACTTGAGTTCAACATTTCCACTTTTTCACAAACTCACCTTTTGATCACTTGAGATATTCTCAGCCCTTGGATCATGTTTGTATCTGATATTTAGGAAGTATTATGAAGTAAAATGCAGAAAGTTGAAGGATTTGATGGATTTGGTAAGTGAAAGACAAGTTGGCATTATTTTAATCAAAGAAATCAAGGAAAAAGAAACTTTATGAGATCTTGCAGCTGCAGCCCCTCTATGCTCTCTTCAATCACTTCATGTCCCTCATTTTACTTGAGTTTTTTACTGCATTAAACCAAGGGAATGATGTACTCAGCTGCCATACAATATTGAACAAAATTGCACTTTACAAATCTCCCTCCGAAATGCAAAAAAGACAAATCTGCCCCAAGTCTTGCCTTGCCTATAAATAGAGGTTTCCTCTATGTGGAAAGGGACACCAGATCACTCTAAAATCCAAGAGAAAACCCTTGCTCTCTTCTTGCTTTGCATTTTCTTACAAGTGAAGAAAGCCATTCCAAAATGACTAAAAATCTGCCTTGAGCAAAACATCTTCCAAAATCATTTTCACCCACTCAAACTCACCACAAACCATCCACACATTCCACAAATGATGTGTGGGAGGTGTTCAAGCTTTTAAACCAACCAAAAACTTAGTATTTCCAAAATTCAACCCTCAACCTTAGAGAACTTTGACTTTTTGCATAAAACAAGGGAATTCTCTTTTCAGGCTTGTTTCAACCCTCATGACACCTCAAACACCTTGGATATAAGGGTATCAACTGTCCAAAACATTTAAAAACAACTGCATCATCATTTGGTGGATCTGTCACAAAGATCCATTTGTTGCTTCAAGTGTAAGAAACTTGCTTTTACACCAAGACATGCTTGTAAGAGGTTGAAGCTGCTCGGACTGTGCATTTGTGGTGTGGAGCAGCTTATCAAGACATATATCCTTAACTAGGCAGCTTATCATTAAAGATTACATTGGAAGTCTTCAACAGGTAAGTGAGCTCTATTCAATATACTCATTGTTTTGGCATCTTGATCATGTTTAATGTGCATAAGTTTAGAGCCTGCCTAGAATCCTTAAGTCATGTACGAACTTGGCTTGTGTTTGTTCACACAAATTTGCAATTGTCTTAAAGTTTGATTGTTGAATTTGTGTTATGGTACTTCCATTTTGAATCATGTGCATTTTCAACTCATAGGTCATTTTCATTTCTAGCTTACTTTTGAATCATTGGTGAGTTCAAACTTGGTTTATAGCATATGTTGAGTATGTTTGTAAGTTGTTTGATGTTGTTGGACCTAGGATGGCTCTTGTGACTTTTTGAAGCTTGTTGATGACTATGCCTTGTTATGCTGTCTTAATATTAGTAATCATCATGCTATATATTCGGATACTTGCCACTGCCATGATAAGTGAATATCTGAGATAGCCTGAACTATTGCTTGGTGTTTGGTCTATATTTGTTAACTTGAGATATGTGTTTTTTTTTCATGTGCATCTTGTTGGTGGATAGAGTGACTTTTTCATTTGTGCATCAATATCTGTCATCACTTAGGCATTATGATAGGTTTGTGTTTGCAAGCATGACTTGTTCATATCATGGTTTTGCAGTCATTTGTGTGCCTATGCTGTTTGGGCAAGCAAGTTTGCTGCCAGTTATGTTTTCACTCCAAACTTCCATAAGCTTGCTATCTGTCATGTGCATTGAGCCTTTAGGTTTAGTTGGTAATTGTAGGCATAGTCATGTTCAAAATACACACTTGCTACATAAACTGTCTAATTACTGGAACCACTGTTTTGCGGCCATACTGCTATACCTTGTTTCCAATCTTTGCCAATCTGGCCTGTCTTGATTTGTTTTGTAACAGAACATGTTGTTTGATGCTTATATACATGCTTGCATTTGTGGCTGCTAGAAATAGGTTTTTTCTGTTAGACCTTGTTGCATTGCCAACTATTACTTGTGTGCATTGATGACTGACCTTAGAGTCTTGTAATAGGATTTGCTGTTTATTTATTTTGTTGTTGAAATGAGTTTCTTGGCTGTTGAAGCATTTGATGATCAACATTGGTATGTTGATACCTTTCATTATGAAGTCATAAATGTTATCAGGCCTTGGTGATTGTTTTGTTTGACTTTGAACTACTCAATTTGTCATTTTCATTTGTGGAATTCAACTTTTTTCCTTCTTGAGGCCTGAGTTTGTCAACTTAGGTGTGGTTGCTCTCATGGTTGATAAGGTGTTTAGGTTTTTAGGTTTGGCATTAGTAAGCTTTTGTTTTAAGATAGGCTAGTTGGGTTTAGGGAGTTTCCACTGCCGATGTGCTTGGATGTAATATGGAGAGAGTTGTTACCATAATTTTGTTTGGATTCAGAACATGCTAATTTCAGTTGGTAGACTTATGCCTTGATGCTGAGCCTTATATCCACAATGTTGTTGAGAGGAGCATTAACTTGGTTTCTCATTGTTTTGCTTTATGCCTCTAAGAGTTCATTTTATATTTGGCTCCTTTGTTGTGGTTAAGGCTGTTAGATGACTTTTTACTTTAAGTGGTTGAAAAGCCAATAGTGAATGGATTGATAATATAGCTATCAGCATGCTTGTTTTGAACTGCTTCTGTTGATTTGGTTCAGTGCTGCTTTGGATCAACTGTATATTGTTCATGAGTGTTAGCTGTCAAACCTGTCTCTCATGCTATTTTGGTTTGATTTTTATCATTTTGAGGTTGCAACTATCATAAAGACTTTAGCTTTGGATGTTTAGATCTGGGATCACTGAGGCTGCCATTGTTTGGCTGTTCCAACTCAGGCCTAATGATTGACAGGTTGTGACAATTTGTGTGTGTATACATTGCCTTATGGTTGCATCTGTTTCAGTCTAGGTGTTTGTTTCTATTTTCAAACCAACTGTTTGATTCTTGATGTTTGGAAATTCCTAGTTATGCTATTTTAAGTATGATGTTCGAGTTTGTGAGTGTCTGTTATTGATTTGATTTAAGGCATAGCAGTTGAAACAAGGATGCATCACTGCTGAACCTTTTCCTTGGTTTGAAATTTGGTTTTGCTACTGTCTTGAGCTTGCTATGATAGTTATGTTGAGGTGATCCTCTTAACTGTTGGAGTATTTAGTGATCAACATTGTTATGTGGATATTTTCCATTGAGAAGTCATAATTGTTCTTGTTCTTTCAACATCAATTTCATCAACTTGCAACTCCCATATCAATTTCTTGTTCTGAGGTCTTGTGGTTTAATTTTCTGTTGGAACTCACTCAATATCACATTTCAAACATGCTCAGATCCTTATTTACTCTAAATGCACATGTTTTGATCTTACCACTGCAAAATGCTTTTCAAAATGCATTCTTGCAACTCACACACCAATTTTGTGTTCTCATGCCTTTTGATTATTTCTTGCTGTTGTAAATCATTCTATATTGGATTTGAAACAAGTGTAGACTTTTATTTGTTCATACATCAACCTGTTATAGTCCATAAAACTCAAAGTGCACTTCAAGTTCATCCTATGCATTTTCAATCGAATCTCATCATATGTGCATCATTTGGAATTTTGGTTGGTACCATTGTGATCCTTGTGAAAAATCAAGCAAGTTAGGCTTTTGTTTCACTAAAATTGATTAAGATTTGGTTAGGTTTGGATCAAAACGTATTTTGGTTGGCTTGCCTTGAACCTTGCCCAGCTTGCTCAGAAATTCACATTTTTTAGGCTTATGTATTTAATGGGGTGGCATAATACTTGGATGTATCGCCACCCCAGTGGTTATGCCTTGTTTCTCATACGTCTTGCCTTGCTACCAAACCTGGGTTCGATCCTTGGTGGAGATCAACCCTTTTGTTTTTCTCCATTTTTAGGCTGGCAATCATGAGGTGTGCATTGCCTCTTTTTTTAGTGACTTAATTCTATGATTTTTTAATTGTCAATAATTTCCAAAATTCATAGCTTTGTCATTTTTTATCCTTTTTAATTGGTTCTTTTTGCAATTGTTTTGTATTTTTGCATATTTCCACATGGTATTTTAATATCCTAAGTTTTTTTTTATTTTTGAGAACACTTTATATTAAAATTTGTCATGCTTCTTTTAGGGTTTTTACCCTCCTAATCGTTCATAATTTTTTATTCTTTTTTCTTAAGTTTGTTGTTATGCTTGGTGTGAGCTTTTGTTTATCAATCCTTTATGTTTGTGACTGTAATTGTCTTTTGTAAACATCATGATTGTTTCATTTAAAATCCCCACGAAGTTTTTAAACCTCACACTTACATTTGTTGTGACATTGCATAGGCATGACGCCTATAAGGATACACGTTATTTCGTAACTCCTTTGAAACCTCATCTTTGATAAGATGCATCTTTGTTAAAGATCCCTTTCCATCTTTATTAAGATGTACTCCTTTCTTCATTAAGATATTGCTTTGGTTTTCATCTTTCATTAAGACGTTCTCATTTCCAAACCTTCCCTCCTAAAACCTCGGTCCTATACCGAGTGCATTAACCAAAAACACCTTTCAACAAGAATTAGAGTTCCTTTTGTATTGAATTAAGAAAAAGAGAGGATTAAGTGTAGACTTCTTCCTCTCTGAGTGTTGGGATGCTCACTATAGTGTGGGTGGTTTCGACACTCGTCTTTCAATACGAGGACGCTTATACGTTTTCAATCCCTTTTCTCCTAAAAACCTCGGTCCCGTACCGAGTCCATCTCCAAGCATCTTTGACAAGAAACCTATTTCTCTTTGTATTGAACTAAAGAGAGAGGATTGAGCGTAGACTTCTTCCTCTCCGAGTATTGGGATATTCACTGTAGTGTGGGTGGTTTCAATACTCGTCTTTCAATACGAAGACGCAACTCTTCCACCACACCTCCTTTCACAACTTCTCTCCACACCTTCCTCACCTAAAACCTCGGTCCCGTACCGAGTGCATTTTCAAATCATTTTCATAAAAACTTGAATGGTCGTGTAGTGGTTAGGCGTAGGCCTTCTCCTATCCCGAGTGCTTGACGTTTACCATAAGGTTCTCTATTGCAAAGAACTTACCATTCAAAACCAAAAACACTTTAATAAGAGAATGAAGTTCTCTTTGTGTTGAATTAAAAAGAGAGGATTGAGTGTAGTCTTCTTCCTCTCCGAGTATCAGGATACTCACTGTAGTGTGTGTGGTCTTGATACTCGTCTTTCAATATGAAGACGCTTGTGTTCGCCACACCCTTTTATAACAAAAACTTTGAGATAAAGAATTGGGTACTACCCGCAAGGGGTTACTATCCGAGGACCTATCTCGCCCCTAAACACAATCTCACCAATCAAACGTGACACCTTGCCTCGCATGGCAAAAACCAGTCTTTCAAAAAGGATATGTTACGTCCGTTCTACCGCAAACAGGTAACGCATAAGTCTCCTCACATGTGAGCAGCAAAACACCTAAACTGCTAGAACACGCACGATAACATCATCCACAAAATACACCGGTTATCCGCACCGTAGACATGAACTACGTTGCTCTATATTCTCGTGCATGTTGAGAATATGTAGGCATAGGATTGCGACAATCCTAGCGAGCACCATTTTCTCTTTTCCACCCTTTCCTAGAAAGGCATGCTACATCCGTTCTACCGCAAACAGGTAAGGCTTAAGTCTCCTCACATGCGAGCAGCAAAACACCTAAACTGCTAGAATGCGCACGATATTAGCATCTACCAAAACTCATCCGCAAACCGTAGGCCAAACTACGGCTGCTCTGATTCTTTACTTCTTTTGAGTAAAGATACATAGGCACAAGGGGCACAATCCTTGCCGAGCACATTCCCCCCTATATTTGTAGTTCCCCGAACTACGTCGACTCTGACGTTCTCACACTCGTTGAGAATACGTAGGCCTAGGACCGCGAAGTCCTACCGAGTCCGTCCTTTCTCTTCTTCCCCTGTTACCTCTCTTTTCCCTATTTATAACCCTTATCCCTATCTTTTAGAACAATTTTATAGCATATTATTTTAGCAAATAAATTCACACGTCAACAAGCAAATGGTTCCCATCGAGTACGATGGATGCGAAGGGTGCTAATACCTTCCCCTCGCATAACCGACTTCCAAACCCGTTTTTGGTTGCGAGACCATCTTATCCATTTCTTTCTTAAGGTTTTCTCGATATTTTCCTTTCCCTTCATGGGATAAATAAAGTTCGGTGGCGACTCTTCTGTCCTTCCCTTTTCGCCTCCCCGTCGTTGCGCGATGCATATTTTGAGTAGCGGCAACTGGTGACTCTGCTGGGGACCCTAGCGAGCCAAACCTTGTTTTCTTGTCGCATTTGTGTTTTATTTGCTTTTGTTTTTTTTTGTTTGTGTTGTGTTCTTTCTAACCTGTTGGGTTTATTTGGGATTGGTTTATAAAGCTTCCTACCCGAGCTTTCGAGTATACAATAAGTTAGGAGGTGGATTCTTTCTGACTTGCGAGACTTAGGACTCGTTGAGTTGGATCGAATTCCACCGCTCAGATGAGACCCCGTTGGGATCATCATGTCTTACGTGTAGTCGTAATGGCATTTTTATTTCCGGCCTGGGAATTCGTGATTTTGAGGACCCTTGTAGAACCTTATTCCAAAGGTTGCTGAAACATAACTCTGTGTTCATCCTTTGAAAGGATTACCGTCTTACGAGTAGTCATTCTGATAGGAAACTTTTGAGGGTTAGTGCATGGGACTTTGTTTAAGGCCTTTTGGGATACCCTCTCTTAAACCAATAGATTTCCCACCTGAGGTGAGAAATATCTTTTGTTGTTGTCTTGCAGGATCTGGGACTTTGATCCTTGATGTGGATCTGTTCTCGTGTGCACTCATTACATTGCATTTGCATAAGCATCTCTGCATCATTTTGAATTTTCTTCCCTAACAAGATACCAAGACCTTACCCAACCTCTATTCATAACCCGCAGTTGATTTCCCAATACTGCCATTGAACTTGTAAGAGTCTGAAGCATTTGAAGCAATAGGAACGTAGACACCTTGAAAGGTAAAGTCAGATAATGCAAGTCGAGGTAGCTATGGAGCAGAAGTGGTATATGGAGCAGATTCAAGCAGAGTTGGAGGAAGTTTGAAGCCATATGGGACAATTCATGGTGGATATACAAGCTTTGCGTCAGGATCAGAAAAGGCTCAAGGAAGAAGTTCATCAAATGAAAACTCAGATGAGCCAGATTATGGAAGTCATGAATAATATGCTAAGAAAGGACGAAAATATTAGGCTTGAGGTCGCAGCAGAAATGATCGTCCAACCCGTGCCTGTGGAATATCTTCAAGAGCGCGATATGCCTCGTAGATCTTTTGCACAACCTGAGGTTCCAAGGTTTTCCCATCAGCGGCTACCTCCTGTTTCCCAGGACAATCCTGAGTTTAAGAGGTGTGCGCAAAGGACGAAGCGCCCCAAAAGAATTTTCGACCGGATCCCTATGACTTACACTCAGTTGTTGCAACTCTTGCTTCAACTTCGATTTGTTGAACTTCAAACTCTGGCTCCGTTTGTTGGTAAGCCACCACCAGGATATGATGCAAGTACCCACTGTGATTTTCATTTTGGGGCACCTGGCCATAATGTGGAAGAATGCAAAACTTTTAAACACAAAGTTCAAGACTTAATCGATTCAAAAGCATTCGAGTTCACGCCAAGCGGTATGAGAGTGCCAGGTGGGCTTATTCCAGTTGCTGTAAAAGAAGTGGATATCCCGGCTTTCTCCCCTGAAGCTGCATCAGGTCAAGAGCGCATCTTACAATCTTTGGTTTCGAAATCTCCATGTCCACAACTATTGCCTGTTCCTGGGCCAAATCTGAGGATGAAAGGACCTGCACGTGAGGAATCCCCTAATCAGCACCAACAATCTTATGTTCCTCGGCAACAAAACTGTCAGCGTCAAAATCAGAATAGGCCCAACAACAACTTGGAAAGAAGGATTGCTCATTTTCGTCTAGTTCCTATGTCGCAGAGTCAGCTTCTGCCGCATCTAATTCAAAACTCTTTGGTGGAGCCCAAGACTCTCAAGTCGTTGACAGAACCTTACCCTCCCGGGTACAATCCCAATGTTCAGTGTGGATATCATGGAGGATCCAAGGGGCACTCGACTGAATAATGCAAAACCTTCCAGGCCAAAGTGCAGCTATTGATTGACAAAGGGTACATATCATTTCCAGAGGAAGGTTTGGTTGTCCATATCAACCTCTCAGTTTTCTAAAGCTCGAAGATTTCAAGGGTCGTCTCCCAAAGTCGGTGGTCCAGACAGGAAGATGTCCTCAACATTGGCAGTCCTTGGGCACTTTTTATCATTTGCATTTGTAGTTTACTTCTTGTTAATTACTACTTGTTTTTAAACATTGTTGTTTTGAATGGTGATATTAATGAAATGATTATGCATTTTCCGAATCGTTCACGTCGAATTCACTCATTATTTCCACTTATCACAGACACATACACTTTTACCCACTCTGCTCTATCACTGTTATTTTAGCAAATATTGGAGGGAGGATGACGAAAACGAAATACCCATAATTGCAAATTGTATGCTTTCGGACAAAATCTCGTCAATGATGTACATGCATTGTTTCAAATCCCATAAACACCGGAGATATAAGGAGTTAATCCCTAGTCAACCACTTCGAGCCTAGAAGTAGAAGTTTCCTTCGGATATTCAAACCCTTAATACTCAACCTATGGCAGGGTAGTGTTCAGTTAATCCAATCCCACATTTGAATCAACAAAGAAAAAATAAGACGGTTGTTCATCAATAATCCATGACATGGCAGTCACAATCCTCCAACAAAATCTATAAAAAAAATAAAAAAAATCAAAAAATCAAAAGCCTGCTAAGTCAAGCACCTCAAAGGGGACTTAGGTAAAAATCAAGGCAATCCCGATGGATATGACAAACAAAATCAGTCCATGCAAAAGTTAGGGATCGAAAACAAAAATCAAAAGAAGCCCTCAAACCCTCAACAAAAACAGAATAAAATTCAGTGACTGCCATATTAAATCAAAAAGAGCCACTGACATCCATCAAAGTCAAAATAAGGTGGCTGCCATCTCAAGCAAACCTTGAACCATCAAGCTTACACCGTTAAGATAAACATGCACATAATTAATTGAACGTAGGTATGGAGATCATCAAGAAGAAGGGGTGGGTACTAATTAAGTTTGAGTCTAATATCCTTTGTTTCTATAACCGTGAGCCAGACCATGTTACAACCCTTGAAAGACCTAATTGAGGTGAGGTTTATTCTGAAAGCATACTATCACAAGGTTGCGTAAACTGACTCCTTACATATTTGCTAATCATCAGCATTGGTGTCAGTATCCCTGCTATACCTTTCACACCAATCAAATTAGCACAACGTTTGGTCTAAACAATCCATTCGTTTCACTATCACGACACTTAAATAAAAGACGTTCTTTTTAAACTTGCATGAACTTTGCACTAAAACTACCATTCGTGAACAAACAATTTTATTTACAAGTCAGTAGTTGGCATTAAGGAAATTCCAACACGAAGCAATCAAACAGGACTGGATTATTCAGCAGTCTGGACCAGAACCAAGTATACCATATAACCTTATGGATCTAGGGCATTGACGTCCAACGAATTTGGAATCAGTCAGTCTGAGGCAAATCCCCAAGCATCGTTTGAGTATGGGGAAAATCATTCAAGAAGTGGTTGATCGGAAGTAAAATCACCTCGAGAATACCGATCAGGGGCAGGCCACCCAAAGTTTCTTCGAGCTAGGAGCAAGTCCCCTCCAATGTTCATTCAAAACAAGTTAAGTTGCTTCCACGCTCTTTCAGGGGCAAGCTACTCCAAGAGTAACTACCATGAGAATCGGTTAAACAATGATGAATCCCTTTTGTGGTACCAATTAGGGGCAAACCACCCAAAATTTCTTTAACTTAAGGGCAGATCCCTCTAGTGCTCATTCAGCACAAGTTAAGTCGCTTCGACGCTCTTTCAGGGGCAATCTACTCAAAGAGTTTGTCGAAGTCAACTACCATGAGAATCGGTTGATCAAGGATGAATCCTGTCATGATACAAATTTTGGGGCAAGCCATCTTGAGGTCTTCTCATGGCAAGTTACCATATTTTCAAGCTGAACTTTCCCAAACATCATACTAGGGCAAGTTTGAACTACACTGGGGCAAGTTACTCAAGCAAGTTCATTTTCAGCAACTATTGAGTTCAAGACGAGCGTCGTGCAGTCGTACCTTCACCTTCCCACCCAAAGTCCAATCTGCATTGGCAACCATAAACTACCAAAATCCACCACGTTGGCATCTGCATTTCCAATCACCCGTTTGCAATCATATGCATCATATGCATCGCGTTCAACTTCATAAACATGTTGTATCATATGCGTACCCAAAATCATATCATATCTCCCCAGCTCTTGCATCTCTGCGCATTGGCATTTACATTTGCATTTCTATTTATGGAACAACATTATCATCAAGCATTCACATATGCGAGTTCAGGTCCACGATCAATCTCAAAAATTTCCAAGATCTTAATCGTCCCAGGCAGGGGCGTTTTCCACAAGACCGTGGGTGTTCCCCACGAAGTTGTGTAGCCTTTTGTTGGACAAATTCCAGAGTTTCAAAACAATCATCAGCCTAGTCAGGGGCATTGCCTGCAAAAAGCGTGGGTCTGATATCCTTTTGATGTCATGACTAGCGTATTTTCCATTATCCTTTTGGTGATGGATTCCCTACACCCTTTTGGTGTCAGGGTTGATTTTGTTTCGCTCCATCATCCTTTTGGTGATGGGTCTAATATCCTTTTGATGTCATGACTAGCGTATTTTCCATTATCCTTTTGGTAATGGATTCCCTACATCCTTTTGGTGTTAGGGTTGATCTTGTCTCGCTCCATCATCCTTTCGTTGACGGGTCTAACATCTGTTTGGTGTTATGACTAGCGTTTCCGCTCCATCATCCTTTTGGTGATGGGTCTGATATCCTTTTGATATCATGACTAGCGAATTCTTCCATTATCCTTTTGGTAATGGATTCCCTAAATCCTTTCGGTGTTAGGGTTGATCTTATTTCGCTCCATCATCCTTTTGGTGATGGGTCTAACGTCCTTTTGGTGTTATGACTAGCGTTTCCGCTCCATCATCCTTTTGGTGATGCGTCTGGCATCCTTTTGATGTCATGACTAGCGTATTCTTCCATTATCCTTTTGGTAATGGATTCCCTACATCCTTTCGGTGTTAGGGTTGATCTTATTTCGCTCCATCATTCTTTTGGTGATGGGTCTAACGTCCTTTTGGTGTTATGACCAGCGTTTCCCGCTCCATCATCCTTTTGGCGATGGGTCCGGCATCCTTTTGGTGTCGTGACTAGCGTATTTTCCATTATCCTTTTGGTAATGGATTCCTTACATCCTTTTTGTGTTAGGGTTGATTCTGTTTCGCTCCATCATCCTTTTGGTGATGGGTTTGGCACCCTTTCGATGTTATGATTAACGTATTTTCCATTATCCTTTTGGTAATGGATTCCTTACATCCTTTTGGTGTTAGGGTTGATTTTGTTTCGCTCCATCATCCTTTTGGTGATGGGTCTGGCATCCTTTTGATGTTATGATTAGCGTATTTTCTATTATCCTTTTGGTAATGGATTCCTTACATCCTTTTGGTGTTAGGTTTAATTTTGTTTCGCTCCATCATCCTTTTGACGATGGGTCTGATATCCTATTGATGTCATGACTAGCGTATTTTCCATTATCCATTTGGTAATGGATTCCTTACATCCTTTTGGTGTTAGGGTTGATTCTATTTTGCTCCATCATCCTTTTGGTGATAGTTCTGGCTTCCTTTCGATGTTATGATTAGCGTATTTTCCATTATCCTTTTGGTAATGGATTCCTTACATCCTTTTGGTGTTAGGGTTCATTCTGTTCGCTTCATCATCCTTTTGGTGATGGGTCTGGCATCGTTTTGGTGTCATGAGTAGCGTCTTTTCCATTATCTTTTTGGTAATGGATTCCTTACATCCTTTTGGTGTTAAGGTTGATTTTGTTTCGCTCCATCATCCTTTTGACGATGAGTCTGGCATCCTTTTGATGTTATGATTAGTGTATTTTCCATTATCCTTTTGGTAATGGATTTCTTACATCCTTTTGGTGTTAGGGTTGATTCTGTTTCGCTCCATCATCTTTTTGGTGATGGGTCTGACATCCTTTCGATGTTATGATTAGCGTATTTTCCATTATCCTTTTGGTAATGGATTCCTTACATCCTTTTGGTGTTAGAGTTGATTCTGTTTCGTGTGAGGGAAAACTGTCTCACAACATACGTTCTCAAGTTTCGATGATGACAAAGTACAACCTCGGATGAATCAGAGTCGTCATGCATACTTACGATGATGACAAAGTACAACCTCGGATGAATCAGAGTCGTCATGCATACTTACGATGATGACAAAGTACAACCTCGGATGAATCAGAATCGTCATGCAATACTTAACATATTACATCCTTCCTATATCCTTTTAAATCATCATATTTCATTGGCAATATATGTGACTAATGTTTGGTCGTGACAAGATGCACGAAACAACAAACATATCAATTTTTGCAGGTTTTGTAGCCATGAGCCGACCATACCGTCAGCACACAGTTTCATTCAGTTCACACGGGTCAGCGCATGGAACCATGCGTCGACCGTTAACTTGGCGCATGCAGGTTTAAGAATCTGACGGCTCAGCGCATGAAGATCATGCGTCGACCGCTGACTCGGCGCATGACAGTTTGAGTGTCACACGGCTCAGCGCACGCCGACCCTATGGTCGACCGTTCGCGCGCAGAAACAGAAATTCTGCTATGTTTCATTGATCTGTCAACTGTCTGTTTTGTATATTACTATAAATAGCTGTCTTTTCAATTTTAACAACTAACATTTTTTTTACAACATTTTTTTTGAAAGCATTGTGAGAAAGTGTTCAGGTCAAGAAACGTGAAAGAGGTGCATCAGTGTTCTTCATCTTCATCGTTCAATCAACTCACAAATCCTCAAATTACAGATAATCAATTTTTTGCTGCGGTTTGTGGTTTGCTCGACGGTGATAAGGTTCGAACGCGTGATTGAAGATCCGGTTCGAGTGGAAGCTGGTGCAGGTGTTTCTTGGGAGAAAACCTTTGAGGTTTTACCTATCAAGACTACAGGTTTTGAAGGCTTTTGTTACGGAATCGTCGGTTCAACAATCAAGCGAGTGCGAAGGTGATTGATTAGCGGAAGGTTGATCAATCTAGTAGCTAGGGCGTTGAAAGGTTGAAGACGTTCCGGGTTCAATTTGAGTGTGTCTAAGATCAGCCGTGCCGAAGGTTTGATCAACGGAAGAGTTGTCAATAAGGTGGCTGCAATCGGAGGTCATTCACATCAAATTGGAGGACTTGATTCATCTTGAATCAAGGGGCAAGAAGTGGTAGAAATTATCAGCAACATTAAGATTGTTTGTATCAATTGTCTATCGATTCTTGTGTATAACTATTCTACCAAACAGGTGATATCTATTCAATACATATCTCAATTCTCTTTGTAGAATTGAGGGCAGACGTACCCCAACGCGAGGACGACTGGGGGAACTGCCTCATCAAATCTTGTGTTCCTTTATTTTCTGCATTTTCAATTACAGCTTAAAAATTAAGTGATTCTAGAATAAGTGATTTTGTCAAATTGTAGTATTGATTGAGTGAGTTGGTGAAACACTGTTTTTTAACTACTAAGTACAATAGAAATACTGTACTAAGGCTTTTTCAATCACTCATTCAACACAAATATCATTTAAGGTATTTGTGCACACCAACTGTTCGACAAAAGTGCTGAACTAAAATTGCCTTAATTTTGCTGCTAGTTTTGGTGTAATTTTTGATCATTGGAATAAGGAAATAGTACGAGTGAATCACATCTGAGTTTTGCATAAAAGTGTGTAGTGATTTACTATCTGTTATCGTCTTAAATTCATCTGCTTGACGCATATCCGGCTCTCCAATAGTTGTTCGTTTTAGACTATATTTTCCAAGGCCGCTTCCGCATTTGAAAACAATTTTGAAAACCAATTTTATTGGTAGCGCCACTCAAATTTTTAAAAGGGATCTATTCAACCCCCCCCCCTTCTAGATCCGTGCCTTAGTCTAACAAGTGGTATCAAGAGCTCCGGTTCTCCGGTGCTTCAAATACAACATTGATAGAATAATGGCTAACGAACCAAAAGGGGCGTACAATAGAGCTCCCGTTTTTAACGGTGAAAATTATAGCTATTGGAAAGACTGTATGCGGGTGCACATTAATTCCATAGATAGAAAGATATGGAACGTTATTCTCAATGGTCCGATTGAAATAACCATGACAAATGAGAATAACGAAGTTGTGCCAAAGCCCGAAGCACAATGGACCGACGACGATGAGCGAAAGTATAATTACGATTGGAAAGCTAAGAACATTCTAATCTCCTCATTAGGTGTAGATGAATACTACCGTGTATCCCATTGCCCTACGGCTAAGACTATGTGGGATGCACTACAAATTGCCCATGAGGGGACAAACGATGTTAAGTTGGCTCGAATCAACACTCTTATACAAGAGTTTGATCTTTTTTTCATGGAGCAAGGGGAAACCATTGCTGACATGCAAAAGAGATTTACTCATCTCGTAAACAGATTACATTCACTAGGAAGACCTATTTCCAATGATCTTGCTACTAATAAAGTTTTGAGATGTCTTAGCAGGGAATGGCAGCCGAAAGTGACCGCCATCAAAGAGGCAAATGATCTTACGGTATTAGACCTGACTACATTGTTTGGCAAACTACAAGAGCATGAACAGGTACTCTTGAGTCTTGACCAACATGAAAGGAAAGAAAAGAAGGACAAAGTAAAGATGAGTGAAAAGAAGTCAATAGCTCTTAAGGCTTCTTCCTCGAAGTCTAAAGCAAAAGAGCAAAGTGATTATTCTTCAAGCGACGACGAAGAAGAAGACATAAATGAGGACATGGGGCTGTTCGTTAAACGGTATAACCGGTACGTGAGAAAGAACGGCATCCAACATTCGGAGAAGAACCTGGTAAATTTCCGAAGGCAATCAAGGTTCTCCAAAGATGACAATCAAAAAGGCAAAAAGACTAGAGGAACGTGCTATAAATGTGGAAAGCCCGGTCACTACAAACCGGACTGTCCAATGAACAACAAGGGAAAAGAAATGGAACAATCGAAGTCACATAAGAGAGCATCAAAGCCTAGGAGGGCGTACATCGCATGGGAAAGCGACAGTGATTCTTCCTCCTCTAATGAAAGCTCTAGTGATGAAGAAGAGTCCGTGAATCTATGTCTCTCCGCAAATCAGAAAAAGAAAAAGAAACAGGTACGTCACTCTAGATATAATATGTCATCTAATATGTCTCATTCCGAATTACAAACCGCATTCGATGTTTTACACAAGGAAGCAACTGAAGCCTTTAAGAAACTTGCTTCTAATAGAAGAATTTTTACATATTTAGAGCACAAAGTCTTAGAGTCCGAAAAGAAATTAGAGGACCTTAAGGCTTCCATTGTGAAAGATAATGAATCGGATTGTAAGGACAATAGTAATCCTTTCAACTTTGGTTGTGATACTTGTCATATTTGGCAAGGTGAGGTTAGAAACCTTAAGGCCAAATTAGACAAGGCACTTGAACCTAAAATTACATTTGCAATCGATAAAAAGGATTTTAGAAAAAGTATGATAAACCCATATCAAAAATATGCATATGTAATTAGGGATCAAGCAAGTGAAAGTGATTCTAATGTCGACTTTGTATGCTTTTACTGTTGCAAGAAAGGCCACTCCATTGGTAAATGTCGATTTAGGAGATTTCTTGTTCCTAAAGGCATCTACCAATGGTTGCCCAAACGCAACCGTCTTGTCGCTAACCTATTAGGACCCAATATGCCATTGGGTACCTCCCTTTTGTAAGTTATATTTTGACAGGTGAAATGTGTCGAGTCCACCGAGAGAAGATGGGTTCTTGATAGTGGGTGCTCAAGGCACATGTCTGGAGACATATCCTTATTCATAGACTTCGTGGCTAAGAAGAAAGGGTATGTAACATACGGTGATAACAACCGCGGAGCGATACTAGGTAAAGGTAGTATAGGTAATCCCTCCTCTACTACAATTTCCGATGTGTTGCTTGTCGAAAACCTTAAACATAATCTCCTTAGCATTAGCCAATTATGCGACAAAGGTTACAATGTTTCCTTTTCAAAAGATTGCTGCAAAATTGTGCATGAAAGTGATAAGAAGAATGTGTTTATTGGTTTTAGAGTAAACAATGTGTATATGCTTGACTTGAATGTGGTATCCCCAACAAGCGATCAATGTCTCATATCTATGAGTGAAGACTCATGGCTATGGCATAGGCGCTTAGCGCATGTCAACTTTGACTTACTCAATAAGATTGTCTCAAAAGATCTAGTACTAGGACTTCCCAAAATTAAGTTCACCAAGGATCACCTTTGTGATGCTTGTCAAAAAGGAAAACAAACGAGGATCTCCTTTAAATCCAAAAAGATTATTTCAACAACGAGACCTCTTGAACTACTTCATATGGACTTGTTTGGGCCGTCTAGGATCAAAAGTCTAGGAGGAAACTATTACGGATTCGTAATAGTGGACGACTTTTCTAGGTTCTGTTGGACCATCTTCTTAGTGAGTAAAAGTGACACGTTTGCCGCTTTTGAGAGATTTGCCAAGCTCTCCCAAAATAAGTTAAATACAAACATTGTGTCAATAAGAAGTGACCACGGAGGTGAATTTGAAAATCATTTATTTGAAGAATATTGCGGTAACCATGGCATCGATCATAACTTCTCGGCTCCACGAACTCCTCAACAAAATGGGGTTGTGGAGCGTAAAAACAGAATTTTAGAAGAATTGGGAAGAACAATGATTAATGATAGTGGTTTACCAAAATACTTTTGGGCCGACGCCATTAGTACGGCATGTTATGTTTTGAATAGGGTACTCATCCGCCCCATTCTAAACAAAACTCCGTATGAACTTTTAAAAGGGCGAAAGCCTAATGTTTCTCACCTTCATGTTTTTGGATGCAAGTGCTTTGTATTAAACAATGGAAAGGAAAACTTGGGCAAGTTTGATTCAAAAGCCGATGAAGGCATTTTTCTAGGGTACTCGCAATCAAGTAAAGCATATAGGATTTATAATAAAAGATTACTAGCTGTTGAAGAGTCTGTGCACGTTACGTTTGATGAGTCCTATCCGAGAAATGTCGGAAAGGATAGTGTTGTTCATGGTGCAGGTACATCCACAGAAGACATACTCAAAGGTGGCGAAACGGGGATTGATCAACCCGATAGAGTCAAAATTGAGGAGGATAAGGATGCACACCATGAGGTAACTGAGGAAGCTCATCCGCCTACAAACGATGATCTCCCTCAAGCTTGGAAGTCGTGTAAAGATCATCCAATTGACAATATTCTCGGAGACATCACAAAGGGAGTCACCACTCGATCTAAGCTAAGTAACTTTTGTTATCACTTCGCTTTCGTTTCACAAATAGAGCCTAAAAACCCCAAAGAGGCCCTACTCGATGAGCACTGGTTTTTATCGATGCAAGAGGAACTAAATCAGTTTAAAAGAAACGAGGTATGGGACCTTGTCCCTCCTCCGCGAGGCCATCGAGTAATCGGCACCCGATGGGTGTTTAGGAACAAGTTGGACGAAAACGGGGTAATAACCCGTAATAAAGCGAGATTGGTCGCTCAAGGGTATAACCAAGAGGAAGGCATCGACTATGAGGAAACTTATGCGCCGGTTGCCCGACTCGAGGCTATACGCCTTTTACTCGCCTTTGCATGTGCAAAGGATTTTAAGTTATTTCAAATGGATGTTAAAAGTGCGTTCCTTAACGGTCACATAAATGAAGAAGTATATGTGTCTCAACCTCCCGGTTTTGAATCTCATGAATACCCTGAACATGTTTACAAGTTAAAAAGAGCTTTATATGGTCTCAAACAAGCTCCTAGAGCTTGGTATGAGCGACTAAGTAAGTTTTTACTTAATCAGGGGTACTCACGAGGAAAGGTTGACACTACACTCTTCATTAAACGTCAAGGAAAGCACTTGATTTTGGTGCAAATCTATGTTGATGATATTATATTTGGATCGACTAACATGAATCTCGTGAGAGAGTTTTCTGACCTCATGCAGGGCGAATTCGAGATGAGTATGATGGGGGAGCTCACATACTTCCTCGGCCTGCAAATTAAACAACTCCAAGAAGGGACATTCGTGAGCCAAACAAAATATTGTTTGGACTTGATCAAGAGATTTGACATGGCAAAATCCAAGGCCATAGACACCCCAATGCCTACATGCGTAAATTTGGATAAAGATGAAAATGGCAAGGACGTAGAGGTAAAACGATATAGAGGTATGATTGGTTCACTTCTCTATCTTACTGCGTCACGTCCTGATATTATGTTTAGTGTGTGCATGTGTGCACGATACCAATCATGTCCCAAAGAATCCCACCTAAAAGCTGTTAAACGAATTCTTCGATACCTGTCAGGTACCCCGAAGTATGGATTGTGGTATTCTAAGGGTAGTGATTGCTCGTTGGTAGGTTACTCCGATTCCGACTTTGCCGGGTGCAAATCGGATAGGAAAAGCACTAGTGGTACATGTCATTTGTTTTCAAACTCCTTGGTTAGTTGGCATAGCAAGAAACAAGTTTCAGTTGCTTTATCAACGGCCGAGGCGGAATACGTTGCCGCTGGTAGTTGTTGTGCTCAAATTCTGTGGATTAAGCAACAACTACTAGATTTCAATCTTAAACTTGAACGTATTCCTATCCTATGTGACAACACTAGCGCTATTAACCTTACCAAAAATCCCGTATTACACTCTCGCACTAAACATATAGAAATTCGACACCATTTTCTTAGGGACCATGTTGAGAAAGGTGATGTTGTATTTGAACACGTTGACACTAAAAACCAACTAGCGGACATTTTCACAAAGCCGCTAGCAACGGAACCTTTCTTTCATATCCGCCGAGAACTTGGCATCCTCGACATTTCGGAACGGGAATAATATTTGCTGATGTTATCTTATTTCATTCAAATAATCATGTTGTTGTACTTCTAACAATTTGATATTCGTGTAAGTACAAGTATGTTGTTTATCAAGCTACTCCGGCATTAAGGTGATATTGTTCCATTTCTCTCTCTCTCTCTCTAATAACTCTCATGATCAACAATTGTATCGTTTGACCTATGTTGCATATGTATGACACTTTTTTTTGTATGATAAATTGTTTGGATGCAAATTTTTTTGTGGCATTTTAGGTAGGCATCAAATATGGCTTGATATGTGACATTAAGTGCAAATCTGCATTTGTGCATCCGAACTGAGCTACACACCAAATCTGAACAGTTCAACTCTTTTTCAACAAGAATGAATGAAAGATTTGCAGCTTTCACAACTGCCCATGGATACCAAGAAACAGTCGTCTCTCGCAGCATCAATCGCCTGAATCAAGCAGTGGATTACCTCACTGATATGGCTGATCCATATCGTTATCCGTCTTCCTTTGATATGGGCAAGGGACAAGGATATTAGTCATTTGTTTTTGCATTTGCTCATTCTCCATGTTGTTTTTGTTATCATGTTCTGTTTTATCTCTCCTAAGTGCACACTAATGTTTGTTTTACAGTCTTGATTCCTATAAAATGTTATGACTTATGTGTCCTTAATCTGGTTTAATCTATTTTCAATATTTTGCTCATTGTCAATATTTTGTGTGGATATTGGTATATGATTACTTATAGCCTGTTGAGTATTTTGTTAATTGTTAATATGCCAAAACTTTACCTTTCTCCATCTCTTTTTGATGTTGTCAAAGGGGGAGAAAAGACAAGTAGATTGTAGATCACAACAAGACAAGTAGATTGTAGATCACAACAGCTATGACTGTAAAAGAAAGGGGGAGCTTACTACTATGTTAAAGATATCGCATGTTGTGTTCACCAAGCTTCGCATAGGTTTGTCATCATCAAAAAGGGGGAGAATGTGAGGGAAAACTGTCTCACAACATACGTTCTCAAGTTTCGATGATGACAAAGTACAACCTCGGATGAATCAGAGTCGTCATGCATACTTACGATGATGACAAAGTACAACCTCGGATGAATCAGAGTCGTCATGCATACTTACGATGATGACAAAGTACAACCTCGGATGAATCAGAATCGTCATGCAATACTTAACATATTACATCCTTCCTATATCCTTTTAAATCATCATATTTCATTGGCAATATATGTGACTAATGTTTGGTCGTGACAAGATGCACGAAACAACAAACATATCAATTTTTGCAGGTTTTGTAGCCATGAGCCGACCATACCGTCAGCACACAGTTTCATTCAGTTCACACGGGTCAGCGCATGGAACCATGCGTCGACCGTTAACTTGGCGCATGCAGGTTTAAGAATCTGACGGCTCAGCGCATGAAGATCATGCGTCGACCGCTGACTCGGCGCATGACAGTTTGAGTGTCACACGGCTCAGCGCACGCCGACCCTATGGTCGACCGTTCGCGCGCAGAAACAGAAATTCTGCTATGTTTCATTGATCTGTCAACTGTCTGTTTTGTATATTACTATAAATAGCTGTCTTTTCAATTTTAACAACTAACATTTTTTTTACAACATTTTTTTTGAAAGCATTGTGAGAAAGTGTTCAGGTCAAGAAACGTGAAAGAGGTGCATCAGTGTTCTTCATCTTCATCGTTCAATCAACTCACAAATCCTCAAATTACAGATAATCAATTTTTTGCTGCGGTTTGTGGTTTGCTCGACGGTGATAAGGTTCGAACGCGTGATTGAAGATCCGGTTCGAGTGGAAGCTGGTGCAGGTGTTTCTTGGGAGAAAACCTTTGAGGTTTTACCTATCAAGACTACAGGTTTTGAAGGCTTTTGTTACGGAATCGTCGGTTCAACAATCAAGCGAGTGCGAAGGTGATTGATTAGCGGAAGGTTGATCAATCTAGTAGCTAGGGCGTTGAAAGGTTGAAGACGTTCCGGGTTCAATTTGAGTGTGTCTAAGATCAGCCGTGCCGAAGGTTTGATCAACGGAAGAGTTGTCAATAAGGTGGCTGCAATCGGAGGTCATTCACATCAAATTGGAGGACTTGATTCATCTTGAATCAAGGGGCAAGAAGTGGTAGAAATTATCAGCAACATTAAGATTGTTTGTATCAATTGTCTATCGATTCTTGTGTATAACTATTCTACCAAACAGGTGATATCTATTCAATACATATCTCAATTCTCTTTGTAGAATTGAGGGCAGACGTACCCCAACGCGAGGACGACTGGGGGAACTGCCTCATCAAATCTTGTGTTCCTTTATTTTCTGCATTTTCAATTACAGCTTAAAAATTAAGTGATTCTAGAATAAGTGATTTTGTCAAATTGTAGTATTGATTGAGTGAGTTGGTGAAACACTGTTTTTTAACTACTAAGTACAATAGAAATACTGTACTAAGGCTTTTTCAATCACTCATTCAACACAAATATCATTTAAGGTATTTGTGCACACCAACTGTTCGACAAAAGTGCTGAACTAAAATTGCCTTAATTTTGCTGCTAGTTTTGGTGTAATTTTTGATCATTGGAATAAGGAAATAGTACGAGTGAATCACATCTGAGTTTTGCATAAAAGTGTGTAGTGATTTACTATCTGTTATCGTCTTAAATTCATCTGCTTGACGCATATCCGGCTCTCCAATAGTTGTTCGTTTTAGACTATATTTTCCAAGGCCGCTTCCGCATTTGAAAACAATTTTGAAAACCAATTTTATTGGTAGCGCCACTCAAATTTTTAAAAGGGATCTATTCAACCCCCCCCCCCTTCTAGATCCGTGCCTTAGTCTAACATTTCGCTCCATCATCCTTTTGGTGATGGGTCTGGCATTCTTTTGATGTTATGATTAGCGTATTTTCCATTATCCTTTTGGTAATGGATTCCTTACATCCTTTTGATGTTAGGATTGATCTTGTTTTTGCTTCATCATCCTTTCGGTGATGGGTCTAACATCCTTTTGGTGTTATGACTAGCGTTTCCGCTCCATCATCCTTTTGGTGATGGGTCTGACATCCTTTTGGTGTCATGACTAACGTCTTTTCCATTATCCTTTTGGTAATGGATTCCTTACATTCTTTTGGTGATAGGGTTGATTTTGTTTCGCTCCATCATCCTTTTGACGATGGGTCTGGCATCCTTTTGGTGTTATGACTAGCGTTTCTGCTTCATTATCCTTTTTGTAATGGATTCCCTACATCCTTTTGGTGTTAGGGTTGCTTCTGTTTAGTGTTCCACTATCCTTTTGGTAGTGGATCCCTTACTTTATTTTAATTTTAGAGCAGTGTGTGCGAGCGTACTGTCATCCTTTTGGTGATAGATTTGTCATCCTTTGGGTGTCAAGTTTTCTCTGTTAACATCCTTTTGGTGTTAGCGACCTTTGAAAGATATCCAATTTTTCATTCCCAAAGAGTTTCTTTCTTTTCGGACAAATTTAGAGTCTTCTATATCTAATCATCTTCTACCTCGAAAGAATGAGTGCCGTAGCATTTCGTCTTACCAGGTTTAAGCCGATTAGATAGGGGCATCGGTCATACCCTAAATTTGCCCATACTATTTTTATTAATCAAAGGCATTGGTACAAACCATCGGAGGGTTAGAAATAAATGTAAGTTTTTTTCATTGGTGTGAGCATGAGGTAGGAGCTTGTTGGGTACCTCAGAGGTCATCGTGGAGTTGGAATGATCATCCAGTTCATCTTCACAATGCCCAGACAAAAAGGGTGAAATTAGGGTTTAAATTTTAATCAGGATAAATGTGTTTTTAAGGGCAAGACTTGTTCCCATGGCCTTCCATGTGTCTTAAGGTGTGTGAGGATGGGAGATTGACCATCAATTTTAATCAGAAGAGCTTCAATTGATCGGTCAATTGAAAATCAGGAGATTTGGAAAAAAAAAGTCAACTGTAGTTTGACTTTTGATTTAAATGGTGCTCCAATGGTGGGGTCATGGTCCATGAAGTCCATATGGCTTATTGAAGTCTACTCAAGAAGTTTCAAGGCCTCAGAAGACCCAGAACATCAATAGTTGACTCGGTACTCATCGATCGATCGTTCGATTGACCAAAAAGTCAACTCTTCAACCATAAGAAGTTTGACCTCAAAGTGTGAAGCAAAAATGTTCCTAATGCCATATTACACCTGCCCATGAAGTTTCATGACCATTGGATCAAGGATGGAGGAGTAATCGAAAAATCGAGAAATTAGGGTTTTGAAAGCGGCAAGGCCATAATTTCTTAACCACACATCCAATTGAGTTGGTTCAAAACTTATTGGAAAGCTCTTGCCAAGTCCTACAAAAGTTCCACAGTGGTCCAAGAGCAGAAAATGTATAGATTTGGAGTTATGGCCAAAGTCATTACAAGAGGGAAAAATAACTTAGAAAAATTCTAAGTTATTGAACTTTTTAGGCATGTTTTTCAGCAACTTTGAGTGGATTTTTGACCTAGTTCCATTTAGAATCTGAGGATCATGAAAACATGAAAGTTGTAGAGATACATGAGGGCTTTCCAAAATGTACTAGAACTCCTCCATAGCCCTTATGAGTTGAGAGTTATGAATCCAACAAGATAAGGTTTCAACACTTGAGTTCAACATTTCCACTTTTTCACAAACTCACCTTTTGATCACTTGAGCTATTCTCAGCCCTTGAATCATGTTTGTATCTGATATTTAGGAAGTATGATGAAGGAAAATGCAGAAATTTGAAGGATTTGATGGATTTGGTAAGTGAAAGACAAGTTGGCATTATTTTAATCAAAGAAATCAAGGAAAGAGAAACTTTATGAGATCTTGCAGCTGCAGCCCCTCTATGCTCTCTTCAATCACTTCATGTCCCTCATTTTACTTGAGTTTTTTACTGCATTGAACCAAGGGAATGATGTACTCTGCTGCCATACAATATTGAACAAAATTGCACTTTACAAATCTCCCTCCAAAATGCAAAAAAGACAAATCTGCCCCAAGCCTTGCCTTGCCTATAAATAGAGGTTTCCTCTATGTTGAAAGGGACACCAGAGCACTCTAAAACCCAAGAGAAAACCCTTGCTCTCTTCTTGCTTTGCATTTTCTTACAAGTGAAGAAAACCATTCCAAAATGCCTAAAAATCTGCCTTGAGCAAACCATCTTCCAAAACCATTTTCACCCACTCAAACTCACCACAAACCATCCACATAATCCACAAATGATGTGCGGGAGGTGTTCAAGCTTTTAAACCAACCAAAAAATTAGTATTTCCAAAAGTCAACCCTCAACCTTAGAGAACTTTAACTTTTTGTATAAAACAAGGGAGTTCTCTGTTCAAGCTTGTTTCAACCCTCATGACACCTCAAACACCTTGGATATAAGGTGTATCAACTGTCCAAAACATTTAAAAACAACTGCATCATCATTTGGTGGATCTGTCACAAAGATCCATTTGTTGCTTCAAGTGTAAGAAACTTGCTTTTACACCAAGACTTGCTTGTAATAGGTTGAAGCTGCTTGGACTATGCATTTGTGGTGTGGAGCAGCTGTTCAAGACATATATCCTCAACTAGGAAGCTTATCATTAAAGATTACATTGGAAGTCTTCAAGAGGTAAGTAAGCTCTATTCAATATACTCATTGTTTTGGCATCTTGATCATGTTTAATGTGCATAAGTTTAGAGCCTGCCTAGAATCCTTAAGACATGTATGAACTTGGCTTGTGTTTGTTCACACAAATTTGCAACTGTCTTAAAGTTTGATTGTTGGATTGGTGTTATGGTACTTCCATTTTGAATCATGTGCATTTTCAACTCATAGGTCATTTTCATTTCTAGCTTACTTTTGAATCATTGGTGAGTTCAAACTTGGTTTATAGCATATGTTGAGTATGTTTGTAAGTTGTTTGATGATGTTGGACCTATGATGGCTCTTGTGACTTTTTGAAGCTTGTTGATGACTATGCCTTGTTATGATGTCTTAATATTAGTAATCATCATGCTATATATTCTGATACTTGCCACTGCCATGATAAGTGAATATTTGAGATAACCTGAACTATTGCTTGGTGTTTGGTCTATATTTGTTAACTTGAGATATATGTTTTTTCATGTGCATCTTGTTGGTGGATAGAGTGACTTTATCATTTGTGCATCAACAGCTGTCATCACTTAGGCATTATGATAGGTTTGTGTTTGCAAGCATGACTTGTTCATATCATGGTTTTGCAGTCATTTGTGTGCCTATGTTGTTTTGGCAAGCAAGTTTGCTGCCAGTTCTGTTTTCACTCCAAACTGCCATAAGCTTGCTATCTGTCATGTGCATTGAGCCTTTAGGTTTAGTTGGTAATTGTAGGCATAGTCATGTTCAAAATACACACTTGCTACATAAATATTCTAATTACTGGAACCACTGTTTTGCTGCCATACTGTTATACCTTGTTTTGAATCTTTGCCAATCTGGTCTGTCTTGATTTGTTTTGTAACAAAACATGTTGTTTGATTCTTATATACATGCTTGTATTTGTGGCTGCTAGAAATAGGTTTTTTCTGTTAGACCTTGTTGCATTGCCAGCTATTACTTGTGTGCATTGATGACTGACCTTAGAGTCTTGTGATAGGGCTTGCTGTTTATTTATTTAGTTGTTGAAATGAGTTACTTGGCTATTGAAGCATTTGATGATCAACATTGGTATGTTGATACCTTTCATTATGAAGTCATAACTGTTATCAGGCCTTGGTGATTGTTTTGTTTGACTTTGAACAGCTCAATTTGTCATTTTCATTTGTGGAATTCAACTTTTTGCCTTCTTGAGGCCTGAGTTTGTCAACTCAGGTGTGGTTGCTCTCATGATTGATTAGGTGTTTTTGGTTTTTAGGTTTGGCATTAGTAAGCTTTTGTTTTAAGATAGGCTAGTTGGGTTTAGGGAGTTTCCACTGCTGATGTGCTTGGATGTAATATGGAGAGAGTTGTTACCATAATTTTATTTGGATTCAGAACAGGCTAATTTCAGTTGGTAGACTTATGCCTTGATGTTGAGCCTGCTATCCCCAATGTTGTTGAGAGGAGCATTAACTTGGTGTCTCATTGTTTTGCTTTATGCCTCTAAGAGTTCATTTTAGATTTGGCTCCTTTGTTGTGGTTAAGGCTGTTAGATGACTTTTTACTTTAAGTGGTTGAAAATCCAATAGTGAATGGATTGATAATATAGCTATCAACATGCTTGTTTTGGACTGCTTCTATTGATTTGGTTCAGTGTTGCTTTGGATCAACTGTATCTTGTTCATGAGTGTTAGCTGTCAAACCTGTCTCTCATGCTATTTTGGTTTAAGTTTTATCATTTGGAGGTTGCAACTATCATAAAGACTTTAGCTTTGGATGTTTGGATCTGCGATCACTGAGGCCGCTTGTCGCTACTGCGAAAATCGGCGCCGGCTATGACAGAAGAGTCGACACCGCGCGTTATTTATCCCACAAGAGGGAAAGGAAATGCTCAGAGTAAACCTGACGCAAAGAGGGAAAGGAATGGTCATCGCAACCAAATCATAGATTCGGGAGTCGGTTACGCAAGGGGAAGGTATTAGCACCCCTCACGTCCGTCGTACTCGACGGGATCCGCGCTTGTTTTCTATCTAAGGGTGTGTTATTCTATCTACTCTAAAGGTCTGGGTTTCAAAGAAAATAAAATGACTCGGCAAAGTATCGCACTTTATGCCTACGTATTCCCGTCTAGAACGAGAAATCAGAGTCAACGTAGTTCGCCTAACTACGGGTTAAGGGGGGAAGGTTGCTCGCCAAGATATCGCATCTTGTGCCTACGTACTTTTATACGACATGAAAGATCAGAGCAAACATAGTTCGGGCTAAGGAAGACATAAGTTTGTCTGACAGTTTTTTATCTCCTTCTGAAAAGGGTTTTCCTGATTAAAGGTCCAAGAGGACAAAAACAGAGTTTGAATGTTTGTTTGAGTTTTTTACGAAAGAAATGTTTTTAGGATGTTTGCAATCTCAGTCACACTAGAGACTATGACCCAGGAGTGAACGCTTCGTATGTCACCCAAAGGGTACCACACTAACATCCAGATTACTGGAGAGAGACCCTCCACCAACCTTTTCCCAGATAGCTTAAGGCTCGTAACGCACGACTTCAATTAACCTTATTACTGTGTTTTTTAATCGTTTTGAGATGAGAAAAGAGACACCCTAAACTATGGTTGAAAGGGGAATCTACCTACAGTTATCATGCATGGGTCAAAACCTAATGTCTGTCATAATTCCCTCTTGCACATAGTAAATCAAAGATCCTAAGGGAAACAGCAAAAGAAAGCAAACAGTTAACAGTAAATAGTAAAATGCATGCTATGCAACAGTACAAGCGAGGCAAGAGAGAAAACAATAGGCAAGAGGAGACAAGATCCACCTCAAACCTAAAGGATAATCCACCCAAGCCAAAACACAATACAGAGAAAGATAAAAGATACATAGGAGGCAACCAAGCAGCAGCAGCAAACTCCTACAGCAGACAGCAACAACAAGCTCTAAACAGCACAGTTGAAAAGACAACAAAGTCGACAGCAAGACTTCATCTTCAAGCTAGCTTCTATCTTCAAGCTCTATCAAACTTCATCTTCAAGCTCTAGCAAGCACACTCCAAGCAGAGGAACAATCACCAAGATCAAGGTTGAAATGTTGAAAACTTAATGAAAACCAAAGGAAATCATCAAGTACCAACATTGAAATGGAAAGGTATCCTCAAAGTTCTACTCAACTATGGGCATACCACACATCCCTCCAAAGGAGAGATGGAGTTTCCCTAGGAGGAATTCATGTCATTGGATGGAATAGAAGCACACAATGCATTCTATGTTTGATGAAGAAATCAAAACTAGCTCTAATGGCTCTTCCTAAAACCCTAATTTCCTAAGCTCTTAAAACAACCCCTAAAAGAAAATGAAACTCCAACTCCAAGCTCCAATCTTCAAGCCACGACAGCTACATCAAGTCTAGAAGACCACCCAAAAAGGATTCCAAGCCAAGAAAGCTCCAAAGTCACCAACCAAGTCAAACAAGCAAAGGTACTCAAGAGAGAACAACACAAACACAAGCCATTTGCAAAATTCAACAAAAATAGGAAACAAAGTTGTAAAATTCTAATTAAATTCCTAGGGGAACATACATCTTTGAACAGCCTAGGGTTAAAATATTAAAGCCTAATTCAACTTCTAAGTCATCTAAATAAATTCTAGATTGAAATGTATCAAGGTAATCCACAAGTTTGGGAAGGCTCTAATCTCAACACCTAAAACAGAACCTAAATTTTTTTTAAAATTCTAATAAATATCCTAAGGTAACATGAATATCTACCCTAAAACATACTAAAAAATCAAAGCCAAATTCAACACCAATTGGAAGAACAAAATTCAACAAAACAGGTGGACAATTATGCAAAATTAAAAGAATTAACAAAAATAAGAAAAATCAAATTAAATTGAAAAATGCATGAAAATGCCTTTTATTGATTTCACAAAATCAAAAATTCTCTCAAGATCATGGAGATATTTTTAAAATAATTTTTGGATCAAGAATGAATTTAATATGATTTTTGGAATCAATAAAACATTTAAAATAATTCAAATCAAATAAAAGAAATAAAAAACTCTGAATAAAACACTGAGCGTTGGATGAGGAGACCAGTCAATTGATCCAACGCATTAGAGCATGCCAGCGCATTAAGTGAAACGCCTGCGTTTTGGACTCAAAAAGTCCACTCTCAGATTAAAACACGTCCATTAGATCTGGTGGTTAATCAAGGTCAAAGATGAGATCCAATGGTCCAGAGATCATCTTCTTCATTTCTCAGGCTGGCCAGGTGGAGATTCAGGGCGGTGGCCGGAGAAGACTCCGATCGTCTTCTCCGGTGAGCAGGTGTTCACAGGTAGCCAAAACTCAACAAAATTATCATCATCTCACTCAGAATTCCACGAGGATCTCAAATCTCCTATTCATACACTCTAATTCTCCATGGATTTTAAAACACGAATCAAAATTCATAAAACACATCCAATCTGACCAGCACAATTTGCAAAATTAAAAGTATAAAAATCATCCTCATGCTTCCTAGTTCATCCTGATCTATCCAAATCACGTGATATCCTTAAGATCAGATCAACTCGTGTCCAAACAGAAATGGTACCTCATGATCAAACATCACCAATTGATTCCAAATTGATCCTAAAACGATCTACACCTTCTAGATCCTAACCACAAGTTCAATTCTAATTATATCATGCTAATTCATGTGGAAATTTGAAGTTTACTAACCTGATGTAGATCCACTAACAGAGATGCTTAGAGTTTAATTCAACCTCCAAAACTCTCCAAAATCTTTCAAGGATGCAAGAGGATGATGTTTCAACCTTCAATTTGGCTTGAATTTGTCAAAATCTCAAAACACGATTTGAAGTTGCAGCTCTGAAAATTTGATTGCTATCTCTGCTTCAGCCATGAAACTTGCACCAAAATGATTCTGAAATCATTCAAGAACTTAAATAGAACATGTCTATGGGCTTTAGAAGCTCAATTGAGGCCCATCCCAGCCTATTCAAATTTCTGTTTTTCTCTTCACATGTGCATTGTACCAGTCACGATTTGGCCATGAAACTTGCTCTAGAAGCTTCCCTTACACTTGCAAATTTCCTTGTGAATGTGTTCAGACCAAAAGGAGTGTTTGAATTGCAATGGTAAGGATTTTGGATATGTGACTTGCAAATGAAGAAATCAAATGGCAACTCACAAATCTTGACCTAAACTCAAAATTCTGGTAATGCCAAAGTGTCTAAAATGTGATTTCCAATCAAAAAATGTACTCACTTGCTTGGTTTTGGTCATCTAACACAAAATTGCATTTTTCCCTCCTTTACACATTTGAATTTTCCCCTTTTTGAAACCAATTCAAGCCAACTCTTGTTATGAGCTTAATCAATCTCTCATTACCTCTTGGCTAGCCTAAAAACCCCATTTTGAACAACTTTCATGTTGAACAAAATTGCATTTGACAAGTGCAAGTTGGAGATTTTGGCCTATGATTGAAAATGACCTATAATCTCACTTTCCCAAAATACCCCTGACTTGTAAACCTCATAACTTGAGTTCTATAAATCATATGGAATATTTATAGTACAATTTAGAAAGCTAAGATCAAGACCTACAACTTTCATGTTGGCCAAAAGTTCAGGTGAAACCTATTTCTAATTCAAAAATAGCTTTGAAGTCAGATGATTTTCACAGACAAATTTCAGTGGCCTCTGAGGACTTGTAACTTGTCTGGACCATAACTTGAGTTCTATAAATCCAATGGAGGACTTCTAGTACTCAAATTAAAGGTATTGAGATAATATACAAGTTTCATTTTGGCCAAAAATCCATTTGAAACTTTTATCATGACTTATGTGGTCTTGAAGTTAGGCATTAAACAGGGGATTTTACACTGAAACCCTAATTTAGCAACTTCCCACACTCTTGATTCTTCTTGATTTGATCTTGGCACAACACCACAAATGTCTTATCACATCATTTAATGAACTCCATGACCTAAAAGTAGGCTTTGATACTCTTCAATTGTCCAGTTGACTTAGGATTGATCCAGATGAAACCCTAATTGCTTGCACCTCAACTGTGGTTCTTGCACTTGACACAATGGCTTGATTGAGCTCTCTCATGGCCCTATAGGCATTCTATGAGCTCCATACACATCCTCTTCTCACATTCAACACTTCACAACCCTCTGATTGTCTTCAGTTGATCCTCAAGTTAGGAGAAGATTCACACTCAAACATATAAACCCTTAGGCACTCAAACCACCTTCTGATGACTTTGATAACTCTCAATCTTGAATGAGATCTCTTGCTAGGCTTCTCTTGATAAGAATCACATTTTATCCCTTGCTATATGAATGACATCATGATATGCAAATGATATAAATATGCAAATGTTAATGCAATGAAACATAAACCAGGTAAGACAAGGTTGAGCAAATTTTGGGGTGCAACAGCCGCCCCTATTCAAACGGCATGGACCCGACTGGGTAAAGAGCGAACGTCCTTCAAACAATCGAGGTAGAAGACGGTTGAATACCGAGAAACCCAGAAATTTGCCAACCGCAGAAATACACAGCAAAAACTGCTTGGGGAACAACATCTGTTGTGCTGAACCCAGTTGTTACAGCAACAACTGATCAATCATCTGATAAAACTTGGGATTTTAACATCCACCTCCTGTGTGACGCCACATGTATCAAATCAACTTTGCAAGAAACAACTCTGTCCATAACTGGGCTAAACTTCGTCAACACGAGGAAAGACTCCATCACCATGGGTACGATTCCGTCCATAACTGGAATAACAATCTCTGTCAGTCACAGGTAACAACTTCGTCAACACGGACAACAATCATTGTTAAATTTACTGGGGACAACTCCGTCGACCACGGGTAATAACTCCGTCCACACGGGTAACAATCACTGTCAACACAGGTAACACTTTCGTCAACACGGACAACAATCACTGTCAACACAGGTAACGCTTCCGTCAACACAGGCAACAATCACTGTCAACACAGGTAACAAATCCGTCAACACGAATAACAATCTACGACAATTTCACTGTGACAACTCCGTCAATCACGGGTAACGACTCTGTCAACACAGGTACAGTCTCTGTCAACACAGGTACAGTCTCTGTCAACACAGGCGCATCTCTGTCAACACAGGTGCAATCTCTGTCCATTACAGGTAACAATCTTTACACGGATAATAATCACCGTCAGCACGGGTAGCAATCACTGTCAATACAGGTACAATCTCTGTCCATCACAGGTACGATCTCTGTCAGCCACAGGTAACCATCATTGTCAACACAGGTACAATCTCTGCCCATTACAGGTAACGATCACTGTCAACACAGGGAAGAATTCCGTCAACACGGATAACAATCACCGCTAGCACGCGTCGGAGAACAATCACTGTCAATACAGGTACAATCTCTGTCCATCACAGGTACGATCTCTGTCAGCCACAGGTAACCATCACTGTCAACACAGGTACAATCTCTGCCCATTACAGGTGCGATCTCTGTCCATCACAGGTAACCATCTCTGTCAACACAGGTAATAATCACTGTCAACACAGGTAACCATCTCTGTCAACACAGGTAATAATCACCGTCAGCACGGATAACACTCTCCGTCAGCACGGGGAAACAATTCGAAGAATACTTTGCTGGAGACTACGAGAAACTTTAACCAAACAACTCTATGGGGAAATCACTAGTGACACCTCCGAAGTTTAAAGCATGAAATCTTTTACTGCTGACGTAACAGCAACCTGAGAATAATCCCTCTGGGTATGAAGAGAAACTTAACCAAACAACTCTATTAGGGGACGAACGTTAACATCACCTATCTCACGCCGAGAATTTGAATATCTAGAGATCCTTCTGAGCAAGAATCCCACTCCTCTGCAAGGGATAACACCTGAAACCAAAGAGGTAACCAACCTGGCTTATGTTTCAAAATGCGTATGTTTGACAATGGCGTAATGCTCCATACGGCATGGAAATGCTACGCGTTTAGGCAGATGCAAATATGATGATATATGCAAAATGCAAAGATGCCAAGAGGCGCTTCAGCAAAATAAATGCTGAAGACAAGACCCAATCCGTTGGGGATAACGAAATATCACAAAGCATTCCAACAAAATAAATGTTGGAACGGTGCCACCCACTCTGCTAGGGATAACCCTCCTGTTGGGGAATGGCTCACAAGCTTGAAATTACGAACTCTTATGAGGATGTTTATCCTGTCAGAGGAAAAACAACCTGCTAGGGAGAAGGAGCAACAATCCTGCGCGGGGATAATCCTTCTGAACCAAAGACGACTTGGTTATACTCTGCGGGAGTTACCCATGCTGGATATTGAGTGTGTACATACCCACTGCTGGGAATACACCTTCTGTTGGGGGCATTCAAATCCACCGAGGAAACTCTCTTGGCAACTTTCCTGGAGAATACTCTTCTGGGGAGGACAAACCACATCCAATAAAGGTAAGTGCCATCTCAAATCTTCTGAGATAAGATGTGACTTCCGTCTGTTGAGGAATGATACAATCAATATGTCACAGGACTCCGGCTGGGGAACTCAACTTCCCTGAATGTTTTCTTCAAAGGTGAGAACCTACAAGACACAAACGAGGCAAAACAAATCTATACAACAAGATCTATCCCGGTTAGCATTCGTGACATTCGTTCAGTCAATTCGAAGTTTTAGCAATTATTGGCAAGGGCCAGCAAGTTTATGCACATGCCAGTTTATCAAAAACATCGGCGTGTTTCACAAACAAAACAGTAAAGAACAAGCATCAAGTACTAAATAACATGCTTTATTGATAATGGGCCTGTAAATAGGCAAAATTTTGTACACTGGATGCAACTCCTAAAAAGAGGAAGTCACGCATAAACAAAATACAAATATTACAGAACTACAAAGAAAATTTGTATACATGTCAGCAACGTGTTACAGACGAACACCATGAGCTGATCCTCCTATGACTCTCCTGACTCTGACGCTTTCCCGATACTCGATATTCGGAAGAGATTGTTTCAGATATACGACCCTCAGGTACTCCCAAACCACTAAGCAATGCAGTATCAAACTCAGACCGCAGTCATTTGCTTTTTCAAATCCCTAAATTTTGCGTGAACCGCCCTTTGCGGGTTTTCAATTCACCGGGATACCCTTTTTTTTCCGAAGTTGCCCTTTTCAGGTTTTCAACTTCACGGGTGTACATATTTTTTCGATTTTATCCCTAACTTTTGCCCGAACCTTTTATTCCTTTTTTATGGTTCGCCGGTGTAATACCCCAAATTTTACCCTTACATTTAGTCATTCATTTCGCATAGCATTTCATTTTTGAATCCATTAATCACTAACCAGTCATGGAGCATAATTTGTTTGCAGGGATTATTCCAGGGGCGTTTTGGTCATTTTGTGTTGGTTCTAGTAAAGAAGGGTCTTGTGGCTTTGAGGCATTTGAGCCATCATATCTGAGGGGTTTGGTTGATTATTACCGCGGCATCGATCTGGCTTGTGGTATCGAAAATTTGTCAGAAATATCATTGGACTCGGGGCCATTTATTGTTTGGTTTTGAAGTTTTGAGCAGTTATTTTGGATTACTGGTAAAGCGGATAATATTTCGAGAAAGCGGAAATTTAGTGAGTTTGTCCGGATGTAATTGATAAATGGTCAAAGGGTAAACAAATAAGGGATTTCACCCATATTGGTGTCCAAAAAATGAATTTGAAATATTTTGTGAATATCATTCATAAGCACTCATAATCCTACAATTAAGAGGTAAGTTTTGAATATTCTTGAATTTCTATTCACAAGTATACATAACTTGCAACTCAAAGATGAATTTAAGTGCTGTTGAGTTATTATTCATTGGATATTTTAAATTTACAAATGGTGAGTAAATATAAATATTTTTGAATTTCATTTCATGGGTATTTATAATTTACAATTTGAGACGGATAAAAGTGAGTATCTATTCTAAAAAAGGTCCTAAGATCCCTAAGCTTCAAAGTGGTCTTCATGTTTTTCCCTTGGAATTCTTCATACATCTCAATTACCTGAAAGAAAAGAGAAACAAACAGAAGCAAGAAAGGGTTAGAAGTTATTTTTGGACACTCTCAGAACATCGTCATCATCGAGTGCCGGGAGTGGCACAACCGAAGCTGCGTCCTACCCCCGTTACCGACCCGCGCCATTGGCGTCAGATCAGGTGATCCCTGTTCTTATCGTACGGGACAACCGAAAGAGATAGAAGAAGCGGGACTGATTCGTTTTTTGCCGTAATTGGATTCGTTTCAGAATCAAGTAAATCCCATTTGGTTCTCAAAACCGATACCGAGGTAAACACTAGCCAACTCAGGTTCAAACCCGGATGCCGACGGGTCTGAACCATTTTCCGTCACCTGAAGTACATGAATCAGATGGTATCAGCTCACAACAAAATCCATAAGTTGCACAAAAACATGAGCATATAATTCAATTCAAAATGCAGTTCAGAAGGCAATCAGCTCAGACCCGAAGGTTATCATCGCTAAAGCAACACAATCAAAACCAAATGGCAGCAGTATTTCTCGACGGTTCAGACTAATAGTCATCATCACCGTGTAACCTTCTCGGCGGCGTTGATCTATGCGAAGTATTAGTTCTGAAAGAAGAAGAAGAAAAGTAAGCTTATACTCCAAGACTGATAACCAAACTGAATAGAAACATAAGACTGAACCATTCTTATTGCTTTACAATCAAACAAACAGTTGTAGAATTCAGAGGCTACTCGAGTTAGGGACTGCCCACGAAGTTAAGTTCAGAAATTCGAATCGAGGGACAAGACGGCATCAAGTCCGACATCACGGAGAGCCAAACTGCATCGAACACTGCATCAAAAGTTCAGAAGCATCAATGAAAATCAAGTTTCAATTTGATATCACAGTCGAAATACCTCAGAAGGTAGCCGTTCGCAAGTCCAAACCAGTTCGAATTGCAAGTCACAAAAAAACATGAATGTAAGTCATAAGAATAAACCTTATCAAGAAACAAATCTGAGAACCGTTTTCGCAACCAAGCAGAGTAAAGATGGAATCAATAAGTCATACCTGCGCAAGGCACATGGGAGAGTCAAAGGGCTCAGTTCATACATCATAGCCCCAGACTCACGTCCATCTATCAGGGTCAACTCAAATAAAAATTAATGGAATAAGATCATGTTCAGGATCCATCGATTCAGTCCAAGCGTCACAGTGAAGTTCGAAGAGTCAGAGCCAACAGCGACATCTGAAAAATCACAACAAATGCCATTAATCAAAGCAAGCTACGATCCGCGAGGGTGCAGAGCAATTCGGTCCAGTGCGGTTCGAAAAAAACAATCGAGGCAAGCCCAGTTCGTTTCAATGTGCAGCGAACATCCAAATGTTGAAACAAGTTTTTAGGATCCAAAGCAAATCGAAACTCAAGGATGGATATCCACCTCTGAAAAAATCCAGAAAAACAAGTCAATCCAAATGCAATCCAATGGAGATCAGTAAAACGAAATCCAATCAAATCGAAAAATATCAGGTTCACAAATCCACGAAGATCAAATTAAAATCGCGATCCAATCTCAGAAAAATAACGCAAATCCACTATTATCAAAGGCCCAAAAGAGAATCAGAAGATATAAAAGGAAGGACATCACCTCGTAAGAAAACCCTAGACGAAAACGGCGAAGAACACCAAAAAGCGGCGAGGAGAACGAATCGCGAAACCCTAGCGGTCGCGAGAGAGAAAGAGGAGAAGGATCTCGTCAAAAAGTAATCATCAGAGTGCAAACCGAGAGGTTGAGGAAGGTTCACCAACGCCGCCTCCATCCACGACGGGCAAACCTTCCTCGGAGGCTCAGTTCACCATCATCGCCTCCGTTCATCACCGATTGCGAACGAAAATGTAAGCCAGGAACACATAATACCGTCACGTTTAATGTTGTTTGGTTTAATTTCAGAATCGCAACATGATCGGAGAGAATCGCAGCAAAACGAAGAGAGAATCGAAGCAAAGAAGACGAAGTAAAGAAACCGGCGCCGCGGAGAAGATAATAGGGTTATGAAACCCTAAAATCTTTTTTTGTTACAACTACACCTACCGGGTTGGGTCCGGAAGTGATTACCGGCCCAACCCCTTTTATTTTTCATTTTGTTTTTTTGTTTTTATGTAATTAATATTATGTTAAATAGTAAAATTGCTTTTTTAAAATAAATAAAATTAAAAATCTTTTTTTATATAATAATAAACAAAAAAAAACTTTTCTTTATCAACAACTTAAAATCTTTTTTTAAAAAAAATAATAAATAAAATTTAAAACCTTGTAAGATAAAATTTTTATAATTAAACTAAGCTTTTTTTTTAACCTTTATGTATTAAAACTTTTTCCTTAAATTTAAAAATTGAAAACCTTTTCTTATATAAACGATAAAAATCTCAAAACTTTGCGCTTTCGTTTCGCAACCTTTCTGACTAATGTTCGTTTTCGCCCACTAACGTTGTTTGTTCGTTTTGCAGTTTATTGCGTTTACTGTTATTTATTTTATTCGAATGTCATTACCATTTTGTAATTGCTTCTCTCATGTAACCTCGCGAATCCTAACAATCGTGCTTTAACTTCTGCCTTTAACATTCCTGCTTGCATGGTTTGCATGATTCAATTATCTCACGCCTTTACTGTTATTGTTGTCACCTACACACTCCGAAGGAATTAGGTCTAGCCGTTTGACCGCCGTGTCAATAGTCCTCAAAATTTCAAACCCTTACAACCTCACAAACCCTAATGTTCACAAATGCCTCGCCGCAGGCAAGATTACAATTTTACCCCTGGCATTAGGTCAAAGAGCCGCCGGGCTCATTTTAGGGTTTCTCGCCGTGGAATCCCTAATTTAACCCTAATTACAACTTAACAATTCAACGTAGAGATTTGGAGTTTCTACACTCCACGTAAGCGTGTCCTTAAGATGCGTTTATTCCCCTTGAGACCTTGACCACAGTCAAGAAGTCTCTAACCTCCATTTTGAGGGGAACTACGATTACTCTGATTCCACTCCCGTAAGGATACGTAGGCACAAGATGCGATGTTTTGCCGAGTAAACTTAGAATTAACCCCTTAGGTCTCTTTCTCATTACTTTTAATCTTTTGTACATATACCTTAAGCAAATAAATAAAGCAAATAGTAAACATTTGAACAAAAGGTTCCTGTAGAGTACTACAGAAGTTTAGGGTGCTAATACCTTCCCTAAATTTAACCAACCCCCGAACCCTAGATCTTTCCCCGCATTGTGTTTACGATGCAAAATAGGTTTTCCCTCTTTTGACCTTTTCCTTCGGATAAATAAAAAAGCGGTTGTGAATTGAATTGCGATTCAAACTCATTAATAGTTTGTGATCCTATTTCCACCGCAACAGCCAGGATGCCCCATTTTTGCCTGGACTCTCTTTTTCTGTCCAGCGGGTCTCTTTAAGCAAAGTATTTTTTTAACTGCGTCTGAGTTCACAGGGGATGTGAAATCCTCACCATCCATGGTGGACAACAATAAGGCTCCTCCAGAGAAAACCTTTCTCACGACATATGGACCTTCATAGTTGGGAGTCCATTTTCCCCTGTGATCTGATTGTGGCGGGAGAATCTTTTTTAGCACAAGATCTCCCGTCTGAAAGCTTCAAGGAAACACCTTCTTATCATAAGCTTTCTTCATCCGACTCTGATACAGCCGACCATATGCTAGAGAAGCCAGTCTCTTCTCGTCCATTAAACTGAGCTGATTCAATCTATCTTTCACCCATTCTGCCTCATCAAGTTGGACATCACGCAAAACCCTCAGAGAAGGAATCTCAACCTCCAATGCTAGGACAACCTCCATACCATACATAAGTGAAAAAGGAGTTGCCCCGGTTGATGTGTGTACCGTCGTACGATAATCGTGCAAAGCAAAAGGCAAAATCTCATGCCAGTCCTTATAGGTCACAACCATCTTCTGAACGATCTTCTTTATGTTTTTATTGGCCGCTTCAACAGCACCATTCATTTTGGGCCGATAAGGAGAAGAGTTGTGATGTTCAATTTTGAAATTCTGGCACAATTCCTTCATCATCTTGTTATTCAAATTCGAACCGTTGTCAGTGATAATCCGCTCCGGGATTCCATATCTGCAGATAATATCCTTCTTGATAAATCTGGCCACCACCTGTTTGGTAACATTAGCATATAACGCCGCTTCAACCCATTTGGTAAAGTAATCAATAACTACCAAGATAAAATGATGTCCGTTGGATGCCGTGGGCTCGATTTTCCCAATCACATCAATTCCCCACATGGAAAAAGGCCAAGGCGACGACATAACGTTCAGAGGGCTCGGAGGCACGCGAATTTTGTCCGCATAAATCTGGAATTTATGACACTTCTTTGTAAATTTGAAACAATCTGTTTCCATTGTTAGCCAGTAATACCCTGCTCTTAATAGTTTTCTCGTCATTGCATGTCCGCCGACATGCGTGCCAAATGTACCCTCGTGGATTTCCTCCATTAGCAACTTAGCCTCTTTCTCATCCACACACCGCAACAACATCAAGTCGTGGTTTCTCTTGTACAAAACCCCATCCGGATTCAGATAGAAATTGTCAGCCAATCTCCTAAGAGTCTTCTGATCACGACTGGATGCCCCAGCCAGATACTCTTGGTTCTTCAGGAAATTATGGATATCATAATACCACGGTTTACCATTAGAAGCTTCCTCAATGGCGAATATGAAAGCAGGCCTATTAAGGCGGGAGATAACTATCCTGGGAGCCTCATTCCAGAAGTTAACCTTATACATCGAAGGCAAAGTCGTGAGAGCGTCTGCCATCTGATTTTCTGCTCGTGGTACATGGTGCAGTTCCACCTTGTCAAAGAAAGGTAACAACCTCCTTGTATAATTCATATAGGGTATTAGATTGGGCTGACGAGTCTCCCACTCTCCCTTGATCTGGTTCACAACTAGAGCAGAATCTCCGTACACATCAAGATTTTTAATTCTCAGATCGATAGCTTCTTCAAGCCCCATAATACACGCTTCATATTCGGCCTCATTGTTGGTAACTGGAAAGGTCAATCTAGCAGTGAATGGGATGTGCGACCCATGGGGAGTAGTAATAATTGCACCTATTCCACTTCCATATGAATTGACGGCACCGTCAAATATCAATTTCCATTTGGAACCCAACTCTGGACCTTCATCCGGCAACGGCTCCTCACAGTCCTTCATTTTTAAGTACATGATATCCTCGTCAGGAAAATCAAAACTCATCGACTGGTAATCATCAATTGGCTGCTCAGCTAGGTATTCTGACAGAACACTTCCTTTAATAGCCTTTTGAGAAACATACTGGATATCGTATTTTGTCAATACCATCTGCCATCGGGCAATCCTTCTGAAAAGTGCTTGCTTTTCAAATACGTATTTGATCGGATCCATCTTTAAAATTAGCATGGTTGTATGATTTAGCATGTATTGCCTCAAATGCTTGGCAGCCCAGGCTAGCGCACAACACCTTTTTTCGAGCATTGAGTAACGGGACTCACAGTCTGTGAACTTTTTACTCAAGTAGTAAATCGCATGCTCTTTACGTCTAGTCTCGTCGTGTTGACTGAGAACACAACCCATACTTTTCTCAAGAACCGTCAAATACATAATCAATGGTCTCCTGGCTACTGAGGGTATCAATATTGGAGGTTCCTGCAAATATTCTTTTATTTTTTCAAACGCCCTTTGACAATCTTCATTCCAGGTCACAGCCTGATCTTTTTTCAATAACTTGAATAATGGCTCGCACGTGGCCGTTAGATGAGATATGAACCGACCAATGTAGTTCAACCTCCCTAAAAAGCCACGAACCTCTTTTTCTGTATTCGGCGTTGGCATTTCTTCTATTGCTTTTATCTTAGCAGGATCAACCTCAATTCCTTTTTCGCTCACAATGAACCCCAGTAGCTTACCAGATCTCACCCCGAAGGTGCACTTGTTAGGATTCAGCCTCAGCCTGAATTTCCTAAGCCTCTTGAACAATTTCAGAAGATTGACCAGATGCTCTTCCTCCGTCTGGGATTTGGCAATCATATCGTCAACGTAGACTTCGATCTCTTTATGCATCATGTCATGAAAGAGTGTTGTCATAGCTCGCTGATATGTTGCCCCAGCGTTCTTCAAACCAAAGGGAATCACTTCGTAGCAGAATGTTCCCCACGGGGTAATAAAAGTTGTTTTCTCCATATCATCCGGCACCATCTTTATCTAATTATAGCCTGAAAAGCCGTCCATGAAGGAAAATACGGAGAATTGAGCGGTGTTGTCGACCAGCACATCAATATGAGGAAGCGGAAAGTTGTCCTTTGGGCTCGCCCTATTCAAATCTCGATAGTCCATGCACATCCGCACCTTAACATCTTTCTTTGGTACAGGTACTATATTAGCGACCCATGAGGGATAAGTTGTGACAGCCAGAAAACCAGCATCCCATTGTTTCTGAACTTCCTCCTTAATTTTCACAGCCATATCTGGTCGAGTTCTTCTGAGTTTTTGTTTAACCGGCGGACATTTCTCACACAATAGCAAACGGTGAACCACCATATCAGTATCCAGCTCAGGCATGTCTTCGTAAGACCAAGCAAAGATATCACTGTACTCCCGCAGCATCTCGATAAGCCTTTGCTTGAATCAATTTGCAGTGCAGCCCCTATCCGGATATTCCTGACAACCTCTTCGGACCCCACGTTGATAATTTCAATTTCCTCCTGATGAGGCAGAATGATTCTCTCTTCCTGTTTCAAAAATCGAGTCAGCTCTTCTGATAAGTCACTATCCTCAACAATCTCTTCTTCTGCTTGAAATATCGGGTGTTCAAAGTCGAAGCGAGTCATAGGAAGTTCGTGATCGTTGTCATGATCGGTGTCGTCTGAAATATGAATCCTGCAATGAGAATGGTTAAATGTTTCAAATAATGCAAACAAAGCACATAACCACGTTGCCATTTTATTGTTAAAACAAAAACAAGAAAAACAAGGATCACAAAATTTACATGCGAAAAACGCCTTTATTAATGATTAAGCAAAGTACACACATAAGCAGGTAGCCCTAAAAACAAAATCACCATGCCCCGGGTAGGACACAGGATTATACAATAATTGAGAAAACAAATCATTACTGTTTTGTAGTCACCGGGACAAGTTCCTGGATAGACCAGTTGCACAGATTCTGTCCTGGCACGCCAGGCTTGATCCAAGAGTCCATATCGCAGTCACTATCTCCGTCTTCAGCATCGAAAACAGCATTGATCGTATCATAACAGACCCCACCTGGAGTGATCACCACTGGTCCTTTGAACTTTGGCACGCTTGATGCGGAGGATGACGATGTCGGGCGATACCCCAATCCAAACTTGTCCATCTTGACAGGAATTTCCAAGACTTGGCCCCATCCTTTGGTTGCTCCAGCCTGAACCACTGCCTGAGCGTCTTTGTACGAAGACATGGCCACCTCTGGCCCTTTGCTGGGAACATGAGACTTGTCCTTGATCTGCAACCCCTCGAAGGCTTGGCATGGCGTCTCATGGATCTCCCCATCCACTTCGATGTACTTGAATGACGAAAGATGACTAACCAGAATGTCCTCTTCTCCGCAAATAGTAACAACACTGTCACCAACCATGTATTTAAGTTTCTGATGCAGTATGGACGTCACAGCCCCTGTAGAATGTATCCATGATCACCCAAGTAAACAATTGTAAGCGGGATGTATATCCATGATATAGAACACAGTGTCAAACACTTCCGGCCCGACTTGGAGCGGTAACGTTATGAACCCAAACACCGACCTTCTGGTCCCATCAAAAGCCCTCACGACCAAATCACTTGGTGTGTATATGATTCCTCGGACATCTATCTTCATCATAGCCTTCTTCGGCAACACATTCAAAGATGATCCGGTGTCTACAAGAACATGCAACATAACAGTGCCCCGACACTCCACTGAAATGTGCAAGGCCATATTATGGTCCCGTCCTCTAGGCGTCAAATCAAAGTCAGTAAATCCCAGGTTGTGGCCAGCATTCACATGTGCCAGTACCCCCTCAAGCTGATTAACAGTTACTTCCTGAGGTACAAAAGACGTGTCCAAGATTTTCAACAAGGCATTTCGATGGGCCTCGGAACAAAGCAACAATGATAGTATTGAAATTTTGGAGGGCGTCTGCTGCAAGTGCTCCACAATCTTATAGTCACTTTTGCGAATCAACCTCATAAACTCTTCTACATCCTTGACCGATGTTTCCTTCTCTTTTGATTGGGAAGGTCCTATTTCATTCACTTTGGCTTTACCTCTAGCAATCCTCTCAGCCTCGATTTCCGGTGAAGTGAAGATTCTACCACTTCGGGTCATACCTCCCGCCTCAACAAGACTACCCACTGCCCCTGCTGGCTGGCTATCCACATTAATCTTTTCCTCGTTGCAAAAAGCTTCCAACCCATAATTCCATGGAATGGCTTTCGTACTCTCATAAGGAACGGGTCCTGCTTTCATTATCGTGATAGTTGGCCGCTTGGCGGGCGCTGATATCATGATAGTCTTTCGTGGAATTGTAATTGTTGCGACCTCACCCTGCTTTTCACATGCTACCTCGTCAGGTTTCTCAACAACAGTGCGGTCAAATTGCAAAGTTCCCTCATCAATCATGGCCTGAATACCTCTCTTCAAATCAATACAACCCTCTGGTCGGGTCCAACAATCCAAACAATACTCATCACATCCGGGGAAGACCCCCCTTTCAACAATCTGCTTTTAACATAGCTCAAAGGTGTCTTCAGATCATTTACGTCCATAACCAAATCCAAATCCTCTTCTGTCAAAACAGCATTCGCTCCATGATTCAGCATTGGTTTTTGTACAATGTTAGGACCATCATTACTGAAGTTGATGACTTTACTATCAATCAAATCTTGGACCTTGTGTTTAAAAGCATGACAACTCTCGATATCATGTCCAGGTGCCCCGGAATGAAATTCACACTGCTTACTAGTATCATACCCGTAAGGAAGCGCTCCTGTGGGTGGGTCCAACGTTCTCTTCTCAACCAGATTCAAACTTAACAGTGTTTGAAGCAGTTCTGCATACATTGACGGAGGTGTATCAAATACCCTCTTCGGCTTCCCATTCTGGATCCTTCTCTGAGCAGGATTATACCTTTGTTGTTGTTGTTGCTGCTGCTGTGGTTGTTGTCGTTGTTGTGGTATAGGGATTGTCACACTAGCAACCTGTTGTTGAAGATACTGATTCCGACCTCTACCTCGTCCTCGACCACCATACACTGCACTGGCGTCTCCTTGCCTTTTACCACCAAAGACCTTTTTTGCACCTCCAGCTGAGGTCGATTCACCGGCTTGAATCTTACCAATTTTGATGCCATTTTCAATCCGTTCTCCCATGAGTATCATGTCAGAGAAACTACCCATCGAGCAATTGAGTAATTTATCATAGTACATCCCCGAGAATGTCCCAACAAAAATATCAATCAATTCTCTTTCAACCATAGGGGGGTGGACTCTTGCCGCCAGATCGCGCCAACGCTAAGCATACTCCTTGAAACTTTCCTCGTTCTTCTGTGAAAGACTTTGAAGCTGGACCCTATTTGGTGCAAGGTCACTATTGTATTGGTAATGCTTGACAAAAGCATCAGCCAATTCTTTCCAACTTCTGACCTGTGCAGGCTCTAGTCCCATGTACCATTCCAGCGATGGTCCTGACAAACTATCTTGGAAAAAATGCATGAGCATCTTCTCATCATCAGAGTAAGCCGACATCCTCCGGTAATATGAACGCACATGAACCCGTGGGCATGTATCCCCTTTATATTTATCGAAAGTGGGAGATTTAAACTTCAATGGCACTCTCAGCCCAGGAACTAGCCCCATGGTAGCCATGTCCAATCCTGCAGAATTTTGATTGGCTATACCTCTCATCTGTTCCTCCAGCATTTTAATCCTTTGATCACTATCAGTGGGACCCTCAAAACCCATGCCTTGCCCAGAAAAGGCATCTTCTTGATGATCTCTATTCCATTACGGCCCTTCATTCCCATATCCGTCATAAGCAGTATTACGACCATGACCATGACCACTTTGGAAGAACCTGGGGTCATACCTCAGATTGCCAAGCTCTTGATTAGCAGCCACTGTCCCAAAACCAGTATTGAAAGGACCCATCCCAGCACCATTGGTATTCACATTGCCAAACCCAACATTACCGTAGCCATTATTACCATAACCTTGATTGTTATCACCAAACCCTCCGTTGCCAAAGCCCTGATTATTGAAACCATCATTGCCATCCCGATTGCCAAAGCCAAGACCCTGATTGTTGTCACCGAACCCAGCATTGATACCAACATTTCGGTTGATTTCCACATTCCCATTAACATTATCATCATTTCTGTTACCAGCATTGTCGTTGCCGTTGCCAGTGCCAGTCTCACCAGCATTTGGTATCACCTCCTCCCTGCGAGGAGTCTCAACATGAACAGAGTTGTATTCAGTATTACCAGCCGCTCGCACCAGCAGCGGTTACACCAGAGTTTGAAGATGTTCCTGGCCTTTAGCCACAACCTCCATGGTCTGCATGAATTGGGCCAACCTATCCCGGATCTCCTGCATCTCAAACTGTACTTGATCCATGATCTTCTTACTATTGCTTCTTGTAGCGTACCGGTGAATTCTCTGTTCGTCAATCCTGAAACAACCTGTAAGATGCAGGAGATAAGATTCTAGCTCAAAAAAGGTACCTGCCATGCAATATGAATATGCAAATGCACACGTGTAAATATGCAACAGGTTAATTCCCCCCCCCCCCCCCCCCCCGATTCTAGTTCCGGAGAAAAAGCCATAATGACAATGGAGTCCCAAGTGAGCAAGCGCAGAATCAGAAACCTCATACATAAACAAATGCCAAGAGGCAGAGTACAAAGATACAACTGAATACAACTGAAAAAGGCCTCGGCCAACAAGCCTGGCGATGGTCAAAATACAACTACAGATAACAAAAGCAAAGCAAAGATAAATCAGGCCAAATGGCGTGCCCTGACATCTTCCAATATCCTCAACGTCTCCGAATGACCTAGTCTGGAGATTAGCTCCTGTATCAGTAATGCATGCCGCTCAATAGTGGATCTCAGCTTTTTGGCGTTCTCTCCACAGGTTCCTCTGCCAGAACACTCATCAACCCTGCATCTCTTGGAGACAGCCTTCAATTCACCACCCCTAGTCTCTTTGACCATGCTACTCACTCTAGACTTAGCGTCACGTCTACGAGATACCTCTTCAGAAATCTTCACATCCTTAGCTCTGATCTGCTCCTCTAACTAGGAAATCTGAAGCTTCAACTCATCTTCACGCTCCTTTCGCTTGGTAAGCGTTGTATTCCACAAAGATTCCCATTTGGAAAGTCGAGAATAAGCCTTTTTCAGAAGTTCTTTCTTAGTATCAAGTACACTACTAACACCATTCAGGGCTACTCCTACTTTCTCTCTCTTGCTGGTCTCTTCGGTCAAATCTGAACCCAACCTATTAATCATTTCAGCCTGCTTCTTCAAAGTGAAAGTTGCCTCACTCTTCTCATGCCTAAGCTGGAAAATCTCTTTCTCTAGCTCTTCATTCGCTCGTTGCAACTCTTCCTTCTCAGCCAGCAGCTTGTTATACTTCTCAATCTCTACTGAAGTAGGTTCCTCGATCACCAGAAGATACAAAGGCTCTGCAGCAGGATATGGCATCAAAGAAGTCTTAACTCTCTCATGGATCCAGAGCCGATAAGGATTATAAGCTCGACTGTCACTCTTGCCAAGCAAGGTCTTTCCTCTCCTGTGAATATTACCCCAAGCACGCCTCAATCTGACCAAAACATCTTCGTCTAATAAACATGTGAGATATAGAGATTCCTGTATCTTATCTTCAACCGGAGAGTCCCTCAAAGCATAGACAAACTGTCTCACAAGAAGAGAAGGGTTATAGTTAATACAACCTTTCCGTCCAATCAAAGGAACGTTCGGAAAGCCACTGCAACTATATATAATATTCACTCTGAGCAAGTTCCGATCAAACCAAACAATGTTCTCAACACATAATCCCATCAATCTAGAAGACCAATCTAAAGTACCAATAGTATCAACAAAAGGTCCCTTCTTAGGTACACAACAAGAAACATTCTTTCCCCGACGCTTCTCATTCTTATAATGAATAGAATGATAAACGTCACCCAAGAGAGTAGGCGCTGGATTCTTCGAGGCAAGAATAAAGAAAGCATCTGAATCAATAAAATCAGGCAGGTTCGGGAACAATACAATCCCATAAATGCAAACGGTCAAAATAGCACTGAAGGCAATCCAACATCCATCCTTCGCACACTGCGTAGCCTTCTCAACCAAGCAAGAAAGATGAAAACCATAAGCTCCATTCAGCTTAACCAAACCTTCGGGGAACTCAGAAGCATCTAAATTAACAACCTCAGCAAGCCTAGCCAACTCAGGCTCAGTATCCTCATGAACAAAAGGCATCTGATCTAACACAGGAACTCCTAGCATATCAGAATACTCCTCCAGAGTAGGAGCCAAAATATAATCAGGGAACAAGAAGCATCTCAACTGAGGCTCGTAAAACTGCATCAAGGTGTACAACTCAGTCATCTCAAACACAGAAGGTCTGCACAACAAACTGAGCAGTTTCCCATAAGACTCTCTAAACTCAGCCCTCACTCTCTGATCTGCTACAGCAACCAACTGCAATAAGGAACTGATATCTGGAGACGGCAACCTGTAAGCAACTGTTCTCTTCATGGACTCCATGTCTGGCAAGAAGAATACTAGAACCTGAGGGGAAAAACACACCTGTAACATAAATACACGTTAATAAAATGCAAACATGAAAATGCAGATGCATATGCAAACAGGGGATCAAGTGCAATGGTGAAGAACTGTGTTGTGCTGTCACTTGAGAACCATCAGATCTTCTCCTCAAACCAAACCAACCACAAAAGAACCTTCACAACCAATTCTCACTGACAGAGACAAACCAGGTGTTCTGGGGCCAGCGTTTTCCTGCAAAAAGACCCACCTACCCTCTCACAGGTATGTACTTAACTCGCAGACAAGGTACGACATCCTACGCGGTCATCAGCGTCAAAGTCTTTCAAGAGCGATGATACGATACCCAGGTGTGGTATCATCATCCCTTGAAGAGGCCTCACTTAGCCGAATCCCAAATGATAGCTCCCCAGAGTCGACAACCCTCAAATCCAACAACCTTTCGAGCCCAAAGGGCCAGGCAAGATGCCATCAAAGAGAATCTCCTCTGAGCGTAAATTTCGTAGCTAGCTGGTGCAAGCAAAGAAAGCAGGCTAACCACTACTCTCTACTTCTAAGTCTATGTGCACTCAAGCCCAGGTCCGGCTTATCTCTCAAACTAACCTTTTACCCACAGCATAAAAACAAATATACAGTACTGAAAATAAAGACAGAAAAATAAATACACACAAAACCCCAGACGGGAAAACAAGCGCTAGGGTTGACTCGCATAGGGAACCGGAATCCCCAGCAGAGTCGCCAGCTGTCGCTACTGCGAAAATCGGCGCCGGCTATGACAGAAGAGTCGCCACCGCGCGTTGTTTATCCCACAAGAGGGAAAGGAAACGCTCAGAGTAAACTTGACACAAAGAGGGAAAGGAATGGTCATTGCAACCAAATCCTGGATTCGGGAGTCGGTTATGCAAGGGGAAGGTATTAGAACCCCTCACGTCCGTCGTACTCGACAGGATCCACACTTGTTTTCTATCTAAGGGTGTGTTATTCTATCTACTCTAAAGGTCTGGGTTAAAAGAAAATAAAATGACTTGGTAAAGTATCGCACTTTATGCCTACGTATTCCCGTCTGGAACGAGAAATCAGAGTCAACGTAGTTCGCCTAACTACGGGTTAAGGGGGGAAGGTTTCTCGCCAAGATATCGCATCTTGTGCCTACGTACTTTCATACGGCATGAAAGATCAGAGCAAACGTAGTTCGGGCTACGGAAGACACAAGTTTGTCTGACAGTTTTTTATCTCCTTCTGAAAAGGGTTTTCCTGATTAAAGGTCCAAGAGGACAAAAACAGAGTTTGAATGTTTGTTTGAGTTTTTTACGAAAGAAATGTTTTTAGGATGTTTGCAATCTCAGTCGCACTAGAGATTATGACCCAGGAGTGAACGCTTCGTATGTCACCCAAAGGGTACCACACTAACATCCAGATTACTGGAGAGAGACCCTCCACCAACCTTTTCCCAGATAGCTTAAGGACCGTAACGCACAACTTCAATTAACCTTATTACTGTGTTTTTGAATCGTTTTGAGATGAGAAAAGAGACACCCTAAACTATGGTTGAAAGGGGAATCTACCTACAGTTATCATGCATGGGTCAAAACCTAATGTCTGTCATAATTCCCTCTTGCACAGAGGAAATCAGATATCCTAGGGGAAACAGCAAAAGAAAGCAAGCAGTAAACAGTAAACAGTAGAATGCATGCTATGCAATAATACTAGTGAGGCAAGAGAGAAAACATCAGGCAAGAGGAGACAAGCTCCACCTCAAACCTAAAGGATAATCCACCCAAGCAAAAAGACAATACATAGAAAGATAAAAGATACAGAGGAGGCAACCAAGCAGCAGCAACAAACTCATACAGCAAACAGCAACAGCAAGCTCTAAACAGCACAGTTAAAAAGACAGCAAAGTCGATAGCAAGACTTCATCTTCAAGCTAGCTTCTATCATCAAGCTCTATCAAACTTCATCTTCAAGCTCTAGCAAGCACACTCCAAGAAGAGGAACAATCACCAAGATCAAGGTTGAAATGTTGAAAACTTAATGAAAACCAAAGGAAATCATCAAGTACCAACATTGAAATGGAAAGGTATCCTCAAAGTTCTACTCAACTATGGGCATACCACACATCCCTCCAAAGGAGAGATGGATTTTCCCTAGGAGGACTTCATGTCATTGGATGGAATAGAAGCACACAATGCATTCTATGTTTGATAAAGAAATCAAAACTAGCTCCAATGGCTCTTCCTAAAACCCTAATTTCCTAAGCTTCTAAAACAACCCCTAAAAGAAAAGGAAACTCCAACTCCAAGCTCCAATCTTCAAGCCACAGCAGCTACATCAATTCTAGAAGACCTCCCAAAAAGTATTCCAAGCCAAGCAAGCTCCAAAGTCACCAACCAAGCCAAACAAGCAAAGGTACTCAAGAGAGAACAACACAAACACAAGCAATTTGCAAAATTCAAAAAAAATAGGAAACAGAGTTTTAAAATTCTAATTAAATTCCTAGGGTAACATACAAGTTTGAACAACCTAGGGTTAAAATATTAAAGCCTAATTCAACATCTAAGTCACCTAAATAAATTCTAGATTGAAATGTATCAACGTAATCCACAAGTTTGGGAAGGCTCTAATCTCAACACCTAAAACAGAACCTAAAGTTGTTATAAAAATCTAATAAAAATCCTAAGGGAACATGAATATCTACCCTAAAACATACTAAAAAATCAAAGCCAAATTCAACACCAATTGGAAGAACAAAATTCAACAAAATAGGTGGACAATTATGCAAAATTAAAAGAATTAACAAAAATAAGAAAAATCAAATTAAATTGAAAAATGCATGAAAATGTCTTTTATTGATTTCAAAAAATCACAAATTCTCTCAAGATCATGGAGATATTTTTAAAATAATTTTTGGATCAAGAATGAATTTAATATGATTTTTGGAATCGATAAAACATTTAAAATAATTCAAATCAAATAAAAGAAATAAAAAACTTAGAATAAAACACTAGGCGTTGGATGAGGAGACCAGTCAATTGATCCAACGCACTAGAGCCTGCCAGCGCATTAAGTGAAACGCCTACGTTTTGGACTCAAAAAGTCCACTCTCAGATTAAAACACGTCCATTAGATCTGGTGGTCAGTCAAGGTCAAAGATGAGATCCAATGGTCCAGAGATCATCTTCTTCATTTCTCAGGCTGGCCAGGTGGAGATTCAGGGCGGTGGCCGAAGAAGACTCCTGTCGTCTTCTCCGGTGAGCAGGTGTTCACAGGTAGCCAAAACTCAACAAAATTATCATCATCTCACTCAGAATTCCACGAGGATCTCAAATCTCCTATTCATACACTCTAATTATCCACGGATTTTAAAACACGAATCAAAATTCAGAAAACACATCCAATCTGACCAACACAATTTGCAAAACTAAAAGTATAGAAATCATCCTCATGCTTCCTAGTTCATCCTGATCTATCCAAATCCTGTGATATCCTTAAGATCAGATCAACTCGTGTCCAAACAAAAATGGTACCTCATGATCAAACATCACCAATTGATTCCAAATTGATCCTAAAACGATCTACACCTTGTCTAGATCCTAACCACAAGTTCAATTCTAATTATATCATGCTAATTCATGTGGAAATTTGAAGTTTACTAACCTGATGTAGATCCACTAACAGAGATGCTTAGAGCTTGATTCAACCTCCAAAACTCTCCAGAATCTTTCAAGGATGCAAGAGGATGATGTTTCAACCTTCAATTTGGCTTGAATTGGTCAGAATCTCAAAACACGATTTGAAGTTGCAGCTCTGAAAATTTGATTGTTATCTCTGCTTCAGCCACGAAACTTGCACCAAAATAATTCTTAAATCATTCAAGAACTTAAATAGAACATGTCTATGGGCTTTAGAAGCTCAATTGAGGCCCAACCCAGCCAATTCAAATTTCTGTTTTTCTCTTCACATGTGCATTGTACCAGTCATGATTTGGCCATGAAAATTGCTCTAGAAGCTTCCCTTTCACTTGCAAATTCCCTTGTGAATGTGTTCAGACCAAAAGGAGTGTTTGAATTGCATTGGTAAGGATTTTGGATATGTGACTTACAAATGAAGAAATCAAATGGCAACTCACAAATCTTGACCTAAACTCAAAATTCTGGTAATGCCAAAGTGTCTAAAATGTGATTTCCAATCAAAAAAATGTACTCACTTGCTTGGTTTTGGTCATCTAACACAAAATTGTATTTTTCCCTCCTTTACACATTTGAATTTTCCCCTTTTTGAAACTAATTCAAACCAACTCTTGCTATGAGATCAATAAATCTCTCATGACCTCTTGGCTAGCATAATAACCCCATTTTAAACAACTTTTGTGTTGAACAAAATTGCATTTGACAAGTGCAAGTTGGAGATTTTTGCCTATGATTGAAAATGACCTATAATCTCACTTTCCCAAAATACCCCTGACTTGTAAACCTCATAACTTGAGTTCTACAAATCATATGGAATATTTATAGTACAGTTTAGAAATCTAAGATCAATACCTACAACTTTCATGTTGGCCAAAAGTTCAGGTGAAACCTCTTTCTAGGTCAAAAATAGCTTTGAAGTCAGATGATTTTCACAGACAAATTTCAGTGGCCTCTGAGGACTTGTAACTTGTCTGGACCATAACTTGAGTTCTATAAATCCAATGGAGGACTTCTAGTACTCAAATTAAAGGTATTGAGATAATATACAAGTTTCATGTTGGCCAAAGATCCATTTGAAACTTTTATCTTGACTTATATGGTCTTGAAGTTAGGCATTAAACAGGGGATTTTACACTGAAACCCTAATTTAGCAACTTCCCACACTCTTGATTCTTCTTGATTTGATCTTGGCACAACACCACAAATGTCTTATCACATCATTTCATGAACTCCATGACCTAAAAGTAGGCTTTGATACTCTTCAATTGTCCAGTTGACTTAGGATTGATCCAGATGAAACCCTAATTGCTTGCACCTCAACTGTGGTTCTTGCACTTGACACAATGGCTTGATTGAGCTCTCTCATGGCCCTCTAGGCATTCTATGAGCTCCATACACATCCTCTTCTCACATTCAACACTTCACATCCCTCGGATTGTCTTCAGTTGATCGCCAAGTTAGGAGAAGATTCACACTCAGACATCTAAATCCTTAGGCACTCAAACCACCTTCTGATGACTTTGATAACTCTCAATCTTGAATGAGACCTCTTGCTAGGATTCTCTTGATAAGAATCACATTTGATCCCCTTCTATATGAATGACATCATGATATGCAAATGATATAAATATGCAAATGTTAATGCAATGAAACATAAACCAGGTAAGACAAGGTTGAGCAAATTTTGGGGTGCAGCAACGCTGTTTGGCTGTTCCAACTCAGGCCTAATGATTGACAGGTTGTGAAAAATTGTGTGTGTATACATTTCCTTATGGTTGCATCTGTTTCAGTCTAGGTGTATGTTTCTATTTTCAAACCAACTATTTGATTCTCTATGTTTGGAAATTCCTAGTTATGCTATTTTAAGTATGCTGTTCGAGTTTGTGAGTGTATGTTTGAAGATTTGATTTAAGGCATAGCAGTTGAAACAAGGATGCATCACTGCTAGACCTTTTCCTTGGTTTGAAATTTGGTTTTGCTACTGTCTTGAGCTTGTTATGATAGTTATGTTGAGGTGATCCTCTTAACTGTTGGAGTATTTAGTGATCAACATTGTTATGTGGATATTTGCCATTGAGAAGTCATAACTGTTCTTGTTCTTTCAACATCAATTTCATCAACTTGAAACTCCCATATCAATTTTTTGTTCTGGGGTCTTGTGGTTTAATTTTCTGTTGGAACTCACTCAATATCACATTTCAAACATGCTCAGATCCTTATTTACTCTAAATGCACATGTTTTGATCTTACCACTGCAAAATGCTTTTCAAAATGCATTCTTGTAACTCACACACCAATTTTGTGTTCTCATGCCTTTTGATTATTTCTTGCTGTTGTAAATCATTCTATATTGGATTTGAAACAAGTGCATACTTTTATTTGTTCATACATCAACCTGTTGCAATCCATAAAACTCAATGTGCACTTCAAGTTCATCCTATGCATTTTCAATCGAAACTCATCATGTGTGCATCATTTGGAATTTTGGTTGGTACCATTGTGATCCTTGTGAAAAATCAAGCAAGTTAGGCTTTTGTTTCACTAAAATTGATTAAGATTTGGTTAAGTTTGGATCAAAACGTATTTTGGTTGGCTTGCCTTGAACCTTGCCCAGCTTGCTCAGAAATTCACATTTTTTAGGCTTATGTATTTAATGGGGTGGCATAATACTTGGATGTATCGCCACCCCAGTGGTTATGCCTTGTTTCTCATACGCCTTGCCTTGCTACCAAACCTGGGTTTGATCCTTGGTGGAGATCAACCTTTTTTATTTTTCTCCATTTTTCATGTTTTCACTATTTTTCCATCCCTTGTCTTCAAATTGCACACGCGCGCCCATAGTTGAGTTGGCCAAGTTTTAGGCTGGCAATCATGAGGTGGTGGGTTCAATACCCACCAAGTGCATTGCCTTTTCTTTAGTGACTTAATTCTTTGATTTTTTAATTGTCAATAATTTCCAAAATTCATAGCTTTGTCATTTTTTATCCTTTTAATTGGTTCTTTTTGCAATTGTTTTGTATTTTTGCATATTTCCACATGGTATTTTAATATCCTAAGTTTTTTATATTTGAGAACACTTTGCATTAAAAATTTTCATGCTTCTTTTAGGGTTTTTACCCTCCTAATCGTTCATAATTTTTGAATCTTTTTTCTTAAGTTTGTTGTTATGCTTGATGTGAGCTTTTGTTTATCAATCCTTTGTGTTTGTGACTGTAATTGTCTTTGTAAACATCATGATTGTTTCATTTAAAATTCCCACGAAGTTTTTAAACTTCACACTTACATTTGTTGTGACATTGCATAGGCATGACGCCTATAAGTATACACGTTATTTCGTAACTCCTTTGAAACCTCATCTTTGATAAGATGCATCTTTGTTAAAGATCCCTTTACATCTTCATTAAGATGTACTCCTTTCTTCATTAAGATATTGCTTTGGTTTTCATCTTTCATTAAGACGCTCTCATTTCCAAACCTTCCCTTCTAAAACCTTAGTCCTATACCGAGTGCATTAACCAAAAACACCTTTCAACAATAATTAGAGTTCCTTTTGTATTGAATTAAGAAAAAGAGAGGATTAAGTGTAGACTTCTTCCTCTCCGAGTGTTGGGATGCTCACTGTAGTGTGGGTGGTTTCAATACTCGTCTTTCAATACGAGGACGCTTATACGTTTTCAATCCCTTTTCTCCTAAAAACCTCGGTCCCGTACCGAGTCCATCTCCAAGCATCTTTAAAAAGAAACTGATTTCTCTTTGTATTGAACTAAAGAGATAGGATTGAGCGTAGACTTTTTCCTCTCCAAGTATTGGGATATTCACTGTAGTGTGGGTGGTTTCGATACTCGTCTTTCAATACGAAGACGCAACTCTTCCACCACACCTCCTTTCACAACTTCTCTCCACATCTTCCTCACCTAAAACCTCGGTCCCGTACCGAGTGCATTTTCAAATCATTTTCATAAAAACTTGAATGGTCGTGGAGTGGTTAGGTGTAGGCCTTTTCTTATCCCGAGTGCTTGACGTTTACCGTAGGGTTCTCTATCGCAAAGCACTTACCATTCAAAACCAAAAACACTTTAATAAGAGAATAAAGTTCTCTTTGTGTTGAATTAAAAAGAGAGGATTGAGTGTAGTCTTCTTCCTCTCCGAGTATCAGGATACTCACTGTAGTGTGTGTGGTCTTGATACTCGTCTTTCAATACGAAGACGCTTGTGTTCGCCACACCCTTTTATAACAAAAACTTTGAGATAAAGAATTGGGTACTACCCGCAAGGGGTTACTATCTGAGGACCTATCTCGCCCCTAAAGACAATCTCACCAATCAAACGTGACACCTTGCCTCGCATGGCGAAAACTAGTCTTTCAAAAAGGATATGTTACGTCTGTTCTACCGCAAACAAGTAACGCATAAGTCTCCTCACATGCGAGCATTAAAACACCTAAAATGCTAGAACGCGCACGATAACATCATCCACAAAATACACTGGTTATCCGCACCGTAGGCACGAACTACGTTGCTCTGATTTCTCTTGCATGTTGAGAATACGTAGACATAGGATTGCGACAATCCTAGCGAGCACCCTTTTCTCTTTTCTACCCTTTCCTAGAAAGGCATGCTACATCTGTTCTACCGCAAACAGGTAAGGCTTAAGTCTCCTCACATGCGAGCAGCAAAACACCTAAACTGCTAGAATGCGCATGATAGCAGCGTCTACCAAAACTCATCCGCAAACCTTAGGCCGAACTACGGCTGCTCTGATTCTTTACTTATTTTGAGTAAAGATACGTAGGCACAAGGGCCGCAATCCTTGCCGATCACATTTCCCCCTATATTTTTAGTTCCCCGAACTACGTCGACTCTGAGTTCTCACACTCGTTGAGAATACGTAGGCCTAGGACCGTGAATTCATACCGAGTCTGTCCTTTCTCTTCTCCCCCCCCCCCCCCCGGTTACCTCTCTTTTCCCAATTTCTAACCCTTCTCCCTATCTTTTAGAACAATTTTATAGCATATTATTTTAGCAAATAAATTCATATGTCGACAAGCAAATGGTTCCCATCGAGTACGATGGATGCGAAGAGTGCTAATACCTTCCCCTCGCATAATCGGCTTCCGAACCCGTTTTTGGTTGCGAGACCATCTTATCCATTTCTTTATTAAGGTTTTCTCGATATTTTCCTTTCCCCTCATGGGATAAATAAAGTTCGGCGGCGACTCTTCTGTCCTTCCCTTTTCGCCTCCATGTCGTTGCGTGATGCATTTTTCGAGTGGCGACACATATCTTTATGAGCAGGTGTTGTATGTGTTTTAATTTTACGGATAATGTGACATGCCTCTTTTATACCATGTGTTAAATTATACTCTGATGAAATTTTTGATAAGTGCCTAAATGATTTATTTGATTTATTTGGGGGTATAGAAAGGGGGTGTTACATTAAGTGGTATCAGAGCCAGTGTTGAGTCAGTTGTGTCTGTCTCGTTGTTGTATTGGTTGAACGGTTGTTTAAACTTGTTATTTTTGGGAATCATCAAAATATGGCCGGTCGTAACGACAATGCGATGGCTGCTGCTTTGGAAGCAATGGCTAGGGCGGTGCAGGGTGCGCCGAATGTGAATGCGAATGATGAGTTTAGAAAGAACCAACCACCGGTATTCAAAGGGAGGTTTGATCCGGACGGTGCTCAGATCTGGTTGAAAGAGATTGAGAGAATCTTTAGAGTTATGGGATGTGCTGAAGGAAATAAGGTGAGACTCGGAGCTCACATGTTGAGAGAAGAGACCGACGACTGGTGGGTCGGTATGAGGCAAGTTCTTGAGGTGGATGACGAGGAAATCACTTGGGATTTATTTCGCACCGAATTCTTGAGGAAGTA